>PVKS010016146.1:0-44509 GCA_004027875.1 Aplodontia rufa
CCAATTACCCTCCCTTATCCCTCCCTTCCCTTTCCCTTTATAACTCTAAAAAAAAGGTATTAGATTGTAAAGCATTACATCTTATCTGGATTTAACTCATGTTACTAGACCAGCTTTCTCACTGTCCAGGGTCTAGTCCCCACCTCCACCTATGAGTGGAGACAATCGACCCTTAGATCTCTGGGTTAAGCTGATTTTACTCATCATGATCTCTTCCGAAACTAAGGGTCTGCCTATAATTCGTCAGTTGGAGAAAAGAAGAAAATCTATGCAGATTTCACCTCCCTGTTAAGCTTGTCCTCTGTCTACCCTGGGATAGAATTAAGTTCCCTTATGATTTACCTCTGCATCTCATAAATTTGCCTATTACTGCACATATCTCACTCTGCTGTGATTATTCATTTATATGTCTGTTTCCCCTGTGGATCGTAAGCTATTTAAGGACAGAAACACTTTGCACTTTCTGTCCTTCCCATGCCTGCTCAGGCTTGACCCTACAGCTTCCTAGTGAACTAGTTACATTACCAAACTAGAGACTCTCCTGTCCTTTCAGTGAATGTTACTGGCACAAGAATACTTTAAACTAAATAATGCATATGCATGTATTTTATTGACTGGAACTCTGAGACTTAACTAAGAGCAATGTCCAAAACAAAGCCAAATTCCCTGACAGGACTTTAAATCAAGTGCTCTCAGCTTTTGAGAATTCATTCCAACCTCTTGTTGCCTCAGTCTGCTAACTCTTGCTGATTACTTTATATTCTCCAGCTGTTTTCACTTCCAAGAGTTTAACTTTTCTTCTGACCAAAAATATACTGAACAGTTTATAAGGAAGTAGTATTTTGAGCGGAATTATTTCTTGATTTTGCCTCCTTATTTTACACTGTTCCACTCTCCACCCCACACATAACCTAGCCTCTCTCACAGGGTCCGTTAGGTATCTGTGATCCCATCATCTTAGATGCCACTATAACCCAGAATTCCTTTCTTATGTGTCAGCTCAGCACACCTATCTATCCCAGTGCTTGTTGGAAGTTGTGGATTTTACCTGCTTTGCATCATACATCTTTGGTGCTGCAGAATATTGGGCAATCCGTGAACTTGAATAAACACAGTTCATCAATCATTTCATGGAGAAGCTAACAAAGGAATTATCCCAAGGATGACTTTGTTCAAGTCCCAGTTTTCTAGTAGAAAACATTCTTTTTCCATGATAGAATGTCTAACTATCCTGAAAAGAATCACATTCTCTTTGCATATTTTTTTTCCCAGTCTGTTTAGGCAAGCATCAGTGCCAGAAGAAAAGAGGAGAGGGCTAGAAGTATGACTTGGAGTTTCATACCCAGCCGGAAACTAGATCTGTAATCTTAGTCAAGTCACTCACCTCCCTGTCTGTGATTGTGGATTTCACCAGGCAAGCACTTGGCTAAGGAAAAACTAAATTCTTTTAAACATGTATTGAATCTGTTCTATAGGTACTTTTATATGTGTTAAGAACTATGAAAGAGCTGAGATCTTACCCTACTTGATATTTAAAGAGTCACAATTTCATGTATGCTGACTAAAGAAATCTCTGGGTCAAAACCAAAGACCATTTTCATAACTTAGAAAGCAGCAAAGGTATTAACACGTTTGCATCAGTTCCCCTTGCTCCCAAGTTGAACTGCGCACATGGTTGCATTGGAACAGGAGCCCTGAGCCTTTTATAACGGGCAATAAGCCTGCCAGCCTTTCCTCCTGAGGAAGACATTCTTTCCACGTTCCAAGGTCTGTTACATCACACTTGAAAAGATAGTCCAGAACAAAGGGCGATCGATGCCTTCCTCATAAGACATACAAAAATGTGAGATCCCCAGGAAAAATCATTTTCTAGCATTTGGCATTATAAAGGAAATACATCATATGTATCTGTCCTTTTACTGAGAAAACTGTTTCTAGAAGATGTATTTAATTATAATTTTTCTTTTGAATTCAAATTTAATACAAATGATAACAAGCTTTCCCTATGGACATCTGACTTTACAAATCTCTCAAACACCAAACCATAGTATTATATCTATTTAATGGGATTTTTATGGTGAATTTCTAATACCTATTTACCATTATTTAAGGTTTGAATACAGACGAAATACTTTACTAGTACTGTGCTTGACCTGCATTACCTCATTTTATCTTCAGAAAATACTACAAGGTAGATTCATTACAGATGTTGGAAATTGAAACGAAATAAATCAACTTCTAGGAACTTCTGTTTCCTAAAATCATATTTTTCTGCTAAACTGAGTGACTGGCTTAATACCCAACAAATGTCACATGGATGTTGACGTGGCCAGAGGTCTGTCATAGCCACGAACAATTTGGTTCCCTAAGGGCTGCCTGAACATCAGTCTTGTCTGAGCCAGTGTACCAGTTTAGTGGGCATGAGAAGGATCTGGAAGTCTGGTTATAAAAATTACAGGAAAAGATAATACCCCAAACAAGTAGATAAAGAAGGGATTTGATTGGTTATTTTATTATTTAAATCAAGGATTCTAGGTCCTTAACTTTTCACAAGGGTAATTTAATTGTTACTTCCCAAAGATTCTGTGAGAAATAGTGCAGACTGTCAAGCCCAGAAATCCTGAGAAATAAGCCTTAGTAATATGAGGATAACAAAGGTGGCTTTGTAAAGTTGTTATAAAAATTCAAATTATTTTTCTTAATGTAGTGTCTAGCACATTGTAGGCTCATTAACTGTAGTGCTACTGTGTCATTTTCTTACCAAAACAGAGTGGGAAAGCAGCATGTACTTACACACTACATGTGTGTGTCTATATGAATGTGTATGTACACAATATGTGTGTACATGCATATAGGGTACATTTACACCATTTCTTTTTACAACTGGTAAGTCGATCCTCAGTCAAGTTTAGTGCCAGACCTGATGGTAAAGGCTTCTTGTCCTGCTTCAAAACACTAATTGGGATTTGAACCCAGAGTCTATTCCTGAGGGTCCTGCTAAGAGTTGCAAATAATTTTAAAGAAGAGTTTCTGCCATAAAGTAGAACTTTGCTTGTTGTGGATACAATGGTACCATGTACTGAAGTTTGGTGTAGGTATTCTGGTTTGTCTTTAATAGATCTAAACACAAATCACTGACATTTTATTTAGTGAATTCATATGTATTTTATAAATAGATTGGGAGATATCTAATTAAAGAGAAATTAGATACATATTTCAAATGAAGGATATAGACAGGAAGTAAGGAAGAGTAAAGATGCAATACATTTTAAGCTGATGTTAAAAACAATTATTTGTTGTTTCCTGAGAACTGCATGATATAATCCATTTATTTGCTGTTCCTTTTTCACTGTTCAAATCCTGTTTTCAATACAATGTGCCAAACCAAACCAATTCCTTTCATGCCCTCTACTGGATGTTTGAAGTTAAACATCATAACACTGCAAAGTAATCAAAATAATAAGACACATCATGTTCAAAAACCTTTTATAACTTCTGTAAACCAAAATTCAGCTCCATTAGTTGGCTCCTGTTGGAATTCCTTTCTCTGTGCCTAAAATACAGATTTCAGAGTCAGCTCTTGCCAACATACAGAAATTATTGGCTGTGGGGAAAGGTGCGAATGGATGAAGTTTGTATCGCTGCAAACTTCGAGGCATCTCACAAGTTGATGTGCTGCTGGCCACTGTGATAGAAAGAAACCTGGGTCCTGGTACAGCAATAACCTCTACTGGCAGTTGAAACCCATATTATATTTAGAAGGGTTAGATGGGGCAGCCAGCCCATTGCTGAAGAAATTCTCCATATTAGCTGTTGTGTTGCACAGAACCCACCAGAAGGAGGGCAAAGTTCTTTACTTGATGATTTAGCTTTATATGTTCATCCCTACAGCATATACTTCAGGGCATCTTTAATTCAGCTCATCTCTCACAGAGCTGATTTTTACTGAGCAGTGTTAGACAAGTTATTAAATTAAAATATTTCCATAACACAAAGCTCCACCTCAGAAATCCTTGGGTTTCCCCCCAATCAAGTAATTGAAAGGTTAAGGTCTAGTTTTCTGACCACAGGAAACTCCCAGATGCAGTCCACCCAGCCCCCTAGGGTCCTTCATGCCATTGCAGGCCTACATGGTACAGTCCTATGTGGGTTAGCTATGACCTTCCAACATCACTACCATAGATTTAATGCATAGCTGCAAGCGAGCAGGGACAGGGAGAAAGCATGGCTTCCACTCTAAGCACTTATTACTCGCCAGTTACGATATGCACCATTTCATTCACTCCTTACAACAGCTCTACTTTACAGATAAGTAAACAGAGATACCCAGTAACATCCATAAGATTCTACATCTAGTCCATGGAGAGCTATAATCTGAAGCAGATCTGACCAATACCTAAGCCAGATATCTAGTGAAAGTCATGCTGCAACTCCAAAGATATTCCAATGACTAAGGTTCTTCCAATAGAGGAATTCTGGAAATGTTTTGCACAAAGCAGGACCACTAGGTACATATAAAATCACCCAATGGGAGACCATATTGGGAAATGAATAGTCTCAATCACTTTTGGTTGCACCCTTTATTTGTGGGAGGGCCAGAGAACTAAAGTTTAGATTACCTCTAGTGCAACTCCAATAAAAATCAAGCCAGAAAAGGCCCCCAGATCACTCCTTCAGCTTGTTTTAATATTGCATATTAAAGGATCTTGGCAGGGTTGGGGGGTGGGTTACGGCTATGACTCTCATGAAAATTAAGCAAATATATGTCAGACTTTCATTTAACCCATTAATTAAATGAGAGTACAGGTAAAATGAGGGCCTCAAAAAGAAGATATGTTAATGACTCTGCATGAATTCATTACATAGATAGAGTACAGTTACTTGGTGATTAAGAAACTAAAGCTCCAACAGATTCAGAGAAAGCAAAAAGCAGTGACATTTATAATCTAGGAATACTGAAATGAACTTGCAAATGGAAACAAAACTGGTGCTTTTTCCCTGCAGAAGGGGAAAGGAAGCCAATTACCCCTCCACTTTACTGAATTTGTTTATGTCCGTAGGCATATACGAATTGCTGTCAGTTTTCTACAAGCTAACTTTGCTCTCTACAGAATTATTAAACAGCCTTGTTAAAGATAATAATATACATTCCTATAGAAAGATGATTCTCAGTGATTATTATACTACCGTGAAATGATGAAAATCCCGTTTGTTTATTTCAAAGTCTTCAATGTTTTCTTAGATGGATCAAGTAGAAGAAAAATGAATAGGACTGATTCATGAGCTCTTTTCTTCCCTGTGAGTAGTTGCCATGGGGCTCAGATTAAGTAACCAGGAGGGAAGGATTAGGAAAATTAAATTTTACTCTCCAGACCCAGCAGAGTGTTTCAGAGATTAATAAAAACAGCAAAGATGTTCAACCACTCATGCAACTAGTTCTTATTGACACCTGTGCACCCAGATCTAGAAAATCATGATCCACATGGGTTTCCAGTGGATTAATCAAGTAACATAATGAAAACTTTTAACATCAAATAAAATGAGCTATAAATCTGAAACAGAAATCGTCTGGAAAATCCTGTTCACCTGTTCATCACTTCAGCTGGCTGCCCTATCAGCTTGCTGGGGTTTTGTTTTTGTTGTTTTTCATGTTTTGGTGCAACTTGTCTGAATTTTTCACCATGCTCTGTCCTATCCCACTCTCATCATCCCCAAACCTAATGTCAGAATATTCTTGGGTATATTAAAAAAGTCTATTAAAATATCCTGGAAAAGTAGTCAGTCTTAAAGACAACATCTTGGTAAATATGAGAGAAGATTTTCTTTGATAGCAAAATCATATCCCTCTTCAACAAAGTAAAGGCCTTGTTACCAGGCCTTTGGCCTTCAACCATATTATGTAAGATAGTATTTGGGCTTTATTCAAAGTTTTCTAAGCTTCAAATAGATCTCTACTGACAGAAACAAATTCTCTATGGGCAGGAACACCAACAAGGCTGAGAAAAATGACTTGTATCTTCCAGCAGGTGGCAGTGTTGCTTCTCCAAACATCTCTCAAGCCAGCAAGGATCTTGACTCAGGATAAAAATTAGGTGAGGAGGTTTCTTGACTCATGGCACAATTGATTCATACATACTCTTCAAAGAAAAGAATGTGACCTGGCTCTACTGAAAAAAATTAGCATCATAATAATCCTCAAAATATACACATAGGTAAAATACAGTACAGATATTTTTCTTTTACAGTACAGTAGGAGGCAATAGACAGATTAAGCGCAAGGTCTCCTACCGGAAGACATAAAAAAGTTAAAGGCCTGAGTCCTTAAGAAATTTGGAATATACACAGAAGAAGAGCTGTATTTGTAAAATCATCATAATGTCTCTCATTTAAAATTCTGGCTCCAATCTAGTTAGATGCTTCTGGAGTTTTCTTCCTGTTAGACAACAAACTAGCCGATTTCCTTCTAACCCATAGGGTCCCCTTCCTCCCTAGCCTATCGTGGCTACATTTTATTCACCCTTTTCATTTGTTTGATTTGAAATATCTCAGCACTTTATATTTTGTGTGCTGGAAGGCAAAGAAAAGAAGTCTTGAGATTCCCATGGAAGAAAAGGAGACTTCTCAACCCTTCCTTCCCAGACAGCCCCAGCCCTCTGACCTGAGATGCTGGCATACCCCTAAGGAGCACCACAGTGCCCCCACAGAAACCCCAGAAGCCCACTCACACTTAACAAATGCTTAGTAGATCAGAACCCAAAACAAAGAGGCTGTTGCTGATATTCCTTACAACTTTACCCATTTCACAAACTGTGTTTTGATATTCTTACTAACGTGTTATGAAAAAGGACAGTAACTATTCTTTAGTATTCTCAGCTACCCAAACAACAATAACAATAATGATGATCCATGGTCTGTTCTTGGTCTTTTTCTCCATCCTGCAAAGGCTCTTGGTTGATTGTGATTAACCACAAGTCACTGTGTAAACCTCACATCTATGTCACTGAGCTCTAGCTCACTAATGCTCAGGATCCTTGCACTGTATCCCATAACTCTGGAATCAACATAATAGGGGTAGAAGGAATGGTTCTCAGTGTGTTAGCTTATTTTGCTGTGTTTTCAGGCAACAGAAATAATACCTACTGCTGCTTCCTCTCTCCACTGTCTTTCAGGTTTGAGACTGCTGTACTATTTGAAGTTCGTTTCTCAGAACACAGTGGCTGATGCTATAGAGGGAGAAGTGACAGGTCAGCAACTGAAAAGCTAAAACCACATATGCCTGGCCCACAAATGCCCATTTTTCATCTTTAGAGGGCCTCAAAGTTAAATCGGTAAGACAGACAATGCCAAGAAAAACACGACCACAGCAAAAGGCAAAAATTACATTATGGCTAAAATTAAATCTTCAAACCAATCATGCATTTTTAATGTGAATATTTTTGGAAACTGTCTCAATATTTAGACAGCCTTTTCCGACATTGTTTATTTATGATACTTTGAACCTGGGAACACAAGCTAAAAGGGAAAGCCAGAGAAAGGGTTATGCTTAACAACCTTATCCTATTAGAAGAAGAAAGTCCATCATCTCTCTTTCTTTCTTTTTAAACAGAGAAAGGGACAGTAAGAGAGAGAAAGAGAGAATCAATTTTATTTAGTTTTTCATGTGACTTTCATTGCTCCCACACTTCGTTGTGTATGTGGTGCTGAAGTTTGAACCCACATTCTCACACATGCCAGGCAAGTGCTGCAACTGCTGAGCCACCTCTCCATCCATCATCTCTTTAAGATGCACTGTGACAAGTAAACTTAAAAAGAAAAAATTAACAGGATTCACGACACCTCTTTTCCTTCTCAAAATGGAATTCCCTAATACGTAATGTCTGATTGGTTTCTGTAGTTACTAGGGATCCTCTGTCTTGTTGTTTAGTTTAATATTACCATTTCATGATTTGATGTGCACATAGAAAAAATATCTTCAATACAATCAAACCAATTGTTTAATGCCTTCAGACAAGTAAAAATAGTTTAATGGGGGTATACAAACTTAAAAATGGACAGTAACATAAAATTAATGCAAAGAATAAATCAACAAATGAATGTTATCCATTTATCATTAATATTAGATTAGATTAAATAAAGTTATTAATGATTTTTTAACATAAAGCCAAGTATGATAAGAGAACAAAAGAAGAGCTTGAGAACCCCAGAAATGAAATTGGCCCCAAGTCAGTTCAGCTCTTTGGTGTTGATATTGGTTTCTCAAACAAACCTACAGATGGGTTTTTATTTTAGAATGTTAGTGTGAGATTCCCTGGAGGAATATTCCAAATCTACACTGGTCATTGTCCTGGGAATAAGTTTCTACAAACAAATTTCCTAATATAAAAGTGAACAGCAGAGTCCACATGCTGAGCCTCAAGGCAAAAGAACCATGGCTAACTTTTATATAGTACATCTCTCAAATTAAGAAGTGTGCATAAACAATCATTTGAATGACTAGCAATTCTGCCATTTTCAGAGTAACTTGGCTCTGAGTCCTCACTTCACACTGGGGGTAATGTCTAGGAATATTGTGCAGGGAGTAATAGGACAGCTGGAGCCACCTCGTGGAAATTTGCAAGGCACCTAACTTCTTCAGGAGATGCCAGCACCATTCCCATGTGTTACAGGAGCCTTTCCAAGTTCCCTTTTTACCAAACAAGAGTTTATGTACCCCAAGGTAAACAAAATGCAGCAAACAAGACCCAGAGGTGCTGTAGATGCTCTCCTCAGCCCATTCATGCTAGGCATTACAGCGCCTGGCTCCCCTCCAGCCAGCCAGCATAGTCCTGTCTGTGTCAAGGTTCTGAACACTCACAGCAGATTTGATGATAAAGTACAACTTCATGTAGCTCATACTGGACAGATTCCGGTCCCTGTGACGTCTACTTTTTCTTGAGAGCATTCTTAAAATAGCACCTCTTAGGCATTGCATAGAACTGGAAGAGAGCTCGATAAGAAGGGGTGAAGTAGTTAATAGAATCTACAGGAGTTGGGGCTGGAGAGGTGGCTCAGCGGTTTCGGCGCTTATCTGGCAAGCACGAGGACCCGGGTTCAAACCCCAGCACCACATACACAACTAAGTGTTGGAGCAACTAAGGCCATGTGAAAAACTCAATAAAGTTGTTTCTCTCTTAAAAAAAAAAAAAAAAAAAAAGAATCTACAGGAGTTGCCATATCCTCTGAAAGGACACCAGGTGTGATTATGTCACAGGATTAGCTAGGCTGGCCCAACAGGCTGGATAATTGTCAGATCTGAGATATTCAGATCACTGCCTATCCCCTTGCTGTGTAGACAGAGGGTGAAGACGATGATAGTTAGAACCATTTCTAAGGACTAGGCATGTAGCTCAGCGGTAGAGTGCTTGCTTAGCATTCACAAGGCCCTGGGTTCCATCCCTAGCACCATAAAGCAAACAATAAGAAAAAAAGTCCAAACATTTCTAGAAGCATCCTACACTTACACACTTGAACCTAATGCTAATTACCTTTGGTTCAACATAACATAACACAAATGAGTGAGTTTGTTTTTTTTTTTGTGAATGAGTGAGTTTTTAAAGGCAAAATAAAATCATGATTATTTCTTATTTTGAGTTGTGTCACTTTGTAAAAAACTACTGAGCTGTCCACTGAAGATTGTGCACATTTCAAAGTACTTTAATAGAAAGTGTCCTTATTAAAAAAAAAAAAAAAGGGGGTGGGGTGGGGTGGTGGCTGGAGCTGTGGCTCAGCGGTTCCGGCGCTTGCCTGGCTAGCATGAGGACCCGGGTTCAAACCCCAGCACCACGTACACAACTAAGCGTTGGAGCAATGAAGGCCGTGTGAAAACTATATAAAGTTGCTTCTCTCTTTCTCTGTCTCTCTCACTGTCCCTCTCTCTTTAAAAAAAAATTTTAAAAAAAGAAAGAAAGCAGAATATTGTTCTAGATATGAGGCAGCAATTGTGTTCCCTAGAGCCAAATCTTGCCTCTGGTCTTTTTTTTAATTTGTTAAACTCTTTCGTTAATGAGTATCTGCTTTTTTTTTTTTTTTTAAAGATAGAGGGACAGTGAATGAGAGAAAGACAGAATCAATTTTATTTAGCTTTTCATGTGACTTTCGTTGCTCAGACACTGTGGTGTACATGGTGCTGGGGTTTGAACCCATGTACTCGCACATGCCAGGCAAGCGCTATAGCCACCAGGCCACTGCTCCAGCCCCACCTCTGGTCTTTTTAACAACCTATGAGCTAGAAACACTTTGTATATCCTTAAATGGTTGAAAGAAATGAAAATAAAAATAATGATTTGTGGCACATGAAAATTATATGAATTTATTGAAGCAGTTACATTTATTCCTTTATCTATTGCCTATGGTTGTGGATGCTTTGGTGCCACAACACAGTGGAATCATTGCAAAAAGAGATAGTCTTATTCTTAAAGCCTAAATTATTTATGTTATTATCACATTACAACATTATTAATATTATATATATATATTTATTTGTATTTTAATACGGTCCTTGACAGAAAATGCTTGCTCACTATTGTTCTAGATTAAATAACAAGAATAAAGGACAAAGAACAGAGATCAGCCAAATTTATGCAAAAGATTTTTTTTAATACTTGGGATTGAACCCAGGGATGGTCTACCAGTGAGCTACATGCCCAGGTCTTTTGATTTTTTATTTTGAGACAGCCTCACTAAGCTGCTGAGGCTGGCCTCGAATAGCTAAAGGCATATAAAGGCATATACTACTGTGTCTGTCTCACAGTGCCTTCTTCTTAATGGACACAGATCAGGAAAAAAAGAAAACACTGTAAAAGATATTCTGAAAACAACTTGAGAAATGTGAACACGTTCTGTGTAGTTAAATAAGTATTTTATAACAATGCTAAATGTCCTGGTGTAATAGCAGTGGTATAGATACGTGGGACAATGTCCTTGCACTGAGGAGATACTAAAGTATTTATAGCAGGAGGAACAATTTACTGTAAATAGTTGAGAGAGATACGTACAAAGAGCACACAAATTTATCACTTACATGATCGAACAGTAATGATCTGTGATTGAGGGTGAAGGATACCAGGGTGTTTATAGTACTGTCCTTGTGACATTTCTACAGGCTGTAACATTTTCTAAATAAAAATTTTGGAGGGTGGGCTAGAGTGGTGGCTCAGCGGTTACGGCACTTGCTTGGCATGCATGAGGACTCAGGTTCAAACCCGAGCACCATGTACACAACAAAGTCTCAGAGCAAAAAAAGCTACGTGAAAAACTAAATAAAATTGATTCTCTCTTTCTCTATCTCTCTCACTGTCCCGCTCTTTAAAAAAAAATTGGGGGGGCCCACAAACCTAAAAGCAATAATAATGTTAAAGAAGTCTCCAGTCAGGACATAAATGATTGACCCATACTGCACTCTGGGAGTCATCAGTTAATACAAGTGGTTTGAGGTTTGCATAGAAAACCTCTGCAACAATTTCGCTTTAGGGGTTTTAAGGGGTTGTCGTCTCTCAGCCCTCAGCTCTCTTCTCTGTGGTTTTCTAAATTCTCTCTTCTGTTTTTTCTGAGCTGATTCCAGACTGCAAGGGGTTTACCAAAGATTTACTTGTTATCTGATCTCCACATTTGAAGCAAATATGATAGTCAGTGTTTATCCTGTCTTTCAAGAAACATTTTTAAAAAATACCTCCCACATAAATGTATTTCTTGGTTCTTCCTAGTGGGGCATAGAAGTCTATCATTAACTGTCACTTTGCCTTTTAAGAATTAATTCCTTGAAGATTTATTATCTCTTTCATCAGGGCAAACCCTTAACACACCAGGAATGCTCAGTAATGGGGCCAGTAATTATCCACCATTTTCAACCTCTATGTCACCTGAGTATTTTAAAGAAAATTGCTTTTGTTTTATGGGTAGTAATTTTGAGGTGAGGAACCATCTAAGGTGTAATTCTTCATGAAAGTTTGCTTCCGGGTCAGCAAGAGCTTTGAAATTCCATGCAGCAGCTCTTGCAGGATATGGCCACCAAGCATCACCAACTCTGGAATGCAGTAAATGTAATTATCACTCTTCAGGGCCAGTCCCTTGGCTCCCATATCAGCTTGGCTCCTCGTAATATAAAATCTATTTTATCATCACACTCATTTTGTCTCCGATTGCCAAGTAGAGATTGTGCTTGTTGTGGCTTCTCAAGGAAATGAAATTGCATTTGCTTTACGAATAGAGTCGATAGCTTCTTCCAAGCAAAAATGTAGATTAGAAACAAATTATTCTTTACCCACTGGCTGAGATTTAAAACAACTCCCCAACTGTCACAGGAAGGAACTACACTTAATTCAATGTAAAATGCTCGAACCAGTTTCTAAGAATAAAATTTGAAGCACTTTAGTTGCTATAAGCTTCATTCCAAGAAAGTGAGTTATACGAGTGTCTTATATTGTTTTATGGAACTTGGAGATTAAAATGATTTTTGGTAGACATTGTGTCGGCTTCCTATTTGAATCAGTCCAGGATGAAGTTCAGTAGAATTATGGGGGGGGGGGGGATGAATGACCGTTACTGGCAATAAAACAGCTAGACTTTGCCAATAACTTTTTAAACACATCTACATGTACTTTATACTCCCTTCAAATTTTTATTGGTTATGTCCACTTAGACTGAAAGTTTTACAACAGTGGTACCTCTCAAAGACAATTCCTCATGGTTCAAGCTATTTTACCTCATGGTCAACACCGGAGTTTGAAGGAAGGGGATAGTAGTCACCTCTTTGTGATCCTCATAGCCCCATCTCCCATTCAAGGCCGGTGATAGGTAGCATAGCCCTGGCCTCCAAAGTTCTGCTGGAAATGAAGTGTTTGGTGATCCCTGCAGAAGAATTTTGCAAAAAGAAGTCCTAGAGTGAAATAATAAGACATACGTATGGGAACGATATTTTATATTTTTCTCTCTTGGCAACTTGTTTTATTCTCCAGTGATTCTATTGTTGCCAGAGTGAATGGAGAACACCAAAAATCACAGGAAGAAGAAAAGAATCTAATACTAGGTTTAAACCTATATTGAGTTCAAAAGAGTTTCTTACACCTATGGCAGAGGCACACTTGAAAGAGAAGGGGGCTGGGAGGGAGATTTCTTGAGCACCAGAAAAAGAGCATGAAGTGCTCAGAACACAGTGTTTATACAATAAAGCCAATGTCTGATTGTGGAAGTACACCCCCAAAACACACACACACGCACGGTGGCAGCTGGAAAGGGATGGGGAAGATGAAGGAGGTAAAGAGAGCTAATGATGTGGTCCCTGCCAAAGGCTTCCAAACCCTACTCCCCTCTGGGTCCAAAGCCCTGGGAAAGAAGAGGTGACAGAAACCCCCAGAGAGATGAGCAAAGACAAGACAGCAGAGAACAACCTGTCTGGATGCTGAAAGGAGATGAGCTCCTCCACACCAACACGGACTAGCTACAACAAATTAGGAAGGACAAAGGACAGATCGGTCACAGAGAAAGCTTATGAGACCCCACCTCACACACACAGACCTACAGGGAGCCCTCTAAGCGTCAGGGCCTGGAGAGGCACAGAGAACTGAAGTGCTAGCTTAGGAAGAGGTATAGGCTATGGGTGGGCAGCCAGCATCAGAGACAGGTGGCAGATGCTGCTGACTTTCAGAACTGGAGTTCAGGCAGGAACCATGTCAACAGTGGAGTCTGGCTAAATCTGGCTGAACAATCGCCCTGTTGTGAGCATGTTGAAAGAACAGGCTCCAACTTGCAGCACAGTGGCTGTACACCAATAGCTTCTCCATCAAGCCCAAGATTCTATGTAAATCCCCCTCAGCTTCTGACCACTTCTGGAGAGGAGGGGGTGGAGAGGCTGGAGGAGAGAAGGGAGGCTAAGTGAGACAGAAAATGACTTGGTTTCCCCAAAAGAACTGAGTTTAAGGTAAATTCTGTGGTTCTCAACTCTTCCAGGAGAGTCTCGGTTGGCATAATTAGAGGATGAGGAATGCTGACATTTTGTGAGTAGAGTTCAGGATGCTTCTAAATGCCCCACAATGCACAGGATGGCCCAACCACAAAGATTTGTCTTGCCCAGTTGTGAATAGTGAATAGTATTGAGGATGAGAAACAGAGCTGAAGAGATTAAGTTTCTACTCTCTGCAGATATCAGGCCATGAGAAATGTTTTTAAAAATAAAGTTTTACACATGTGAGTTTCTTTAACTAAATGTACATGTGTACATTCACAAAAAATGCAATACAAAGATGGTTTCAAGAAAAAGGTGAATGGAACATAAAATGGTAGGGCACAGCCCTGATAAACTTCAAAATTTGTGAGGTAAGACAGATGAGTAAAGAAGATTTGGTAAAAGAAGAGCAAAGTAAGAAAACAAGTGTGTAGTATCACAAAAACCAAGGAAAAAGAACAGAATGGCTCAAGAAGGACAGAGCAGCCACACTGTGTAAAATGTGCCACAAACCAAGATAATCAATAAAAAAAAAGATGGATTAAATTCCAAATTCAGCTTCCTACCTCTTAGGGTAGATGGGAGGAATGAGCTCTAGAAAGCATAAGAGAAGATTCATTTAGGTAGAAGAGGCTCCTCCTGCATTGGAGCAGGAGGGAAGAAAAGAATGGGCATGGATACAAAGTGGGCTTGTAAATGTTATTGCAAACGAAGCTTGTGAATTTTATTGTGACAATAAAATTGTGAATTTCCAAAATAGGAGGCAAAATCGTCTGCAGAAATTGAGAAAAGTGAAGTCAAAAGATGTGAAGGATTTGAAATGGTAATTTTGGAGAGCAGATGAGTCACTCAGTCAATTAAAGAAACTTGGTAGGATGCATGGGCAGTGTCGAGTACCCAGTTGACACTGGTGACAATGAAACTGTAGCAGTAGTGAGCAGCCTGTTGTGTGACAGCTCCCCAGCCCTTCTCAGCTGTTCCATGCAGTCACAGAGAAGGCAAAAAGCTATATTAGCCAACATGGGTTTTTGGTAGGAGCAGTAGTTCTTTAACTAGCTGTATCAGAATCACATGGAGAATTTTTTTTTTTGAAAACAGACTTATGCATGAACTATAACCCAGAGGATCTGTCTCTAGTTTCAGAGGAAGTTCCCCAGTGACACACAGTACCCCAGTTAGGAACCACTCACCCATTTGGATGCAGAGCAAACTGGCAGAGAAGGGAATGCAATGGTGGGCAGTAAAAATCTAAGTCAAATTAGGCACAAAGGTAATGACACAGAAAGAGAGAGAGAGAAAGGAGAGACTAATAGCTAGACGATCATAAATTCAAATAACGTATTCTATACAGAAAGGGCGATGAAAGCAAGTCTCAGGATAGAGCAAATTTAGAGTATATTTCCATTCTCATCATAATTTTTATTAAGAGGGAGAAAAAATAAACCTGAAGGAAGGGCTAGATATATTATAGCTCAGTGGTAGCATGTGTGATGCCCAGGGTTCGAGCCCCTGCATCACAAAACCACAACAAAAATAACTCCCTCTACCTATAATTTCTCATAAAGCTATGTTTTCTTGTAAATTATGGTCCAAAAAAACTTGTCACTTCTGTGATACTAATTAAACACTGAAGTTTCCAAAGACCAATTATGTCATAAGATGCTGTCACGCCATGAGAGTTAAAAGTACTTTCCCTGCTGCTCAGATGTTGTTCCATGACTGTTGAAAAGCAGAAGTGAACACACGTTGAGTACTGATGAGGAGGGCTATTCCCACGCTGACAGCTGGAACTGCTCAAGACCTCCCACCATTTTATTGTGGGCCCCAGTCTCCTGTCATTCAAAGAGACAGCAACACTGTGAGAGGCGGAAATTCAGACTCAGGCAATTCAATATACTTTGTCATTTTCCTGTAAACTACTCTGTGATTCTCCTTAGAGTAAATAAAGTTGCTCCTAAAAGATAATTTTCTTTCAGGATAGAGGCAAATGTGAATGATGAGGGCATTGAAAACATGAATTTAGTAGAATATTTATCTCTGGTTAATAAGTTCCTTAGGTTTTCTCTTTAAGGACCAATGGATTTTTAGTTGTCTGCTTCTAATTTCTAGTGTGGACTATGATCACTGATACTCTCGCCACCCCTCACCTCCCAGCAATCCTTGCACCCAGCCCTATCAACCAGGCAGCTTACCCATAGGATGGGTTCAGTGTCTAACTCAACTCCCATGGAAGGATTTGGACCTGGCACTGGCCTGGGGCTGCCAAAGCCCATGAGAACAGAGAGCTCCCTCTAAAAACTGGCCTCCCAGCCTGATCTGAGTGTTACCTTGCCTGACCCACTATGGGGTTGTCCAACGCTGGAGGAGTAGCCCCTCCAATTCCTTCCTTCATTCAGAGACAAGTTTCTTTTTCTTTATTTCTTTTTTTTTTTTAAGAGAGAGGGACAGTGAGAGAGAGAAAGACAGAATCAATTTTATTTAGCTTTTTATGTGACCTTCGTTGCTCTGACACCTCGTTGTGTACATGGGTGCTGGGGTTTGAACTTGCGTCCTTGCACATGCTGGGTAAGCACCGTAACCGCTGAGCCACTGCTCCAGCCCGAGACAAGTTTCTTTACTGTAGTTTAGTTGCATTTTGGTGTGCTCCCTGCTCCCCAGGATTGGGTCCATACTCAGTGGCAGAGAAGACACTTCATAGCCCAGTCGCTGCCTCTATCTCCAGCAACTCTCCTACCACTTTCTCCCTCTCTCTGAAGCCTATACCCCAACCACACACTAAGTGATCGTATTTCTTGGTGATGATATGATCTCACGACTGTGTCTTTTTCTTTTCCTTTCTTTCTTTTTGTGTGGGGTTGGGGATGGAACTCAGGTACTCACACATGCCAAGCAAGTGTTCTCCCACTGTGCTACATCCCCAGCCCAGGAAAACTGTGTCTTGTATAGGTAGTAACACACTCCTCCTGGTTGGGAAATGGAGACCCAGATTCTGTTTTCAGCTTTGCCACTAATCATATGGGTGGATTTAGTTTCTGCCTCTATAAAATAAGGTGGTTAGAGAGTTGACAATGGCAAAGTTGTGGCTGATGGGTTGAATCCGGCCCCATATGCACTTAGACATGCATACTATGAGCATGTGTGAGTGTACACACATACATGTGCATGGGTATGTCACACTTCCCAATTCAACTCCATCCTGACCATTCTCTGTCACCTACGCACAGCAGAATTACACATTGACCTTAGCTCCTGGCCCCTGAAGGAACAGTAAATGCCATGAAGAGACCAGATGATCTCTGAGGATTTTTTCTGTTCTAACAACTTGTGAAATAAATTAACTCCAAACACATGGGCTCAGGCAGATGGTAAGTGTGCATAAGAGGCATGAAAGACCTCAGCCTCAGGTACCAGAGTCGATATCAAATATTCCTGGACTGACACCAAGACCTTTTATTAACCATCAGATTCCCTTGACTGATCCCATATGGCTAATGAATTTGCTCCCTTTTACAGTATGACTTAGTAGATACTTGCACAGCTGCACGCAGAAAGTTCTGTTTTTCCACATGAAACCACACTGATTTCTTTATAGAACACCTGTTCCTTTTGAAGCTGCAACCCAATGATCAACAATCGTTATTTTCCTTCCTGAGTAATAATTTACATGAGAGAAAATGGAGGTTCTCATTCTTCTTATTTGAACACTGACCAGCATCTGCAAGGATCAGCTGCAGCAGAGGAAATCTGGAGCCCATTTCTCTCAGCCACTTGATTCTGACAGGATCATGAACCTCTGCAGTTCTAATCCACCAGGGGGAAACTTGTTATTCAGACCCTGTGATATATGCTCATCTACCCCAGGATCCCTTTCCTTTGACACAAAGTTCATGGTCTTCTCTTTGACCAAAACCCATCTCATCTTAAATTAGTTTGAACTTTTTCTTGCACTAAGCTTCATGCTGCTCAGGTGTGATAGAAACAAATAAATCATCCAATTTTCCCAAAGAGAAAAGGCTATGGCAACTGGAAAACAACAGAGGGCTGGATCAGATGGCCTCTTAAAATCCCTTCTAGCTCTGTTATTTTATAATTCTCAGTTTAATTCATTAAATCCACGCTAAACTAGTGTATGCCTTATAATAGCTCATGAAAAAAATGATTATTAAAAAAGAAGTACTTTGATGTATAAACACATCAAGAAATCTACCTCTCCCAAAGCTAAAACATAGAATTGATATGTACGTGTGGAGACACCAATTTCTGGACATCAAAGAAGAGGTCAAAGTAACATAGGGTTGGAATATGCAGAGTGGCGCCCAGAGACTTGAGAATTATGTTCAGGTGGCTTCAGACCTGGGGTACTTGAAATGATTTATAACTGCAGAGTTATATACCAGAAATCTATCTGGAAGTATAGTAAAGAAAGATGCGCTCATGCCTTAATAAGTGCTTGTAATCCTCTGAGAAATAGTGAAGCCCTTGTGAAAGTTATGACCAAATATGTGAACATTTCTAACCACTTTGGAAGTCAGTTCGTACTGTGCCTGAAGAGACATGGTGGAGATTCATGCAACCAGAATTATGGTAGCTTTCAATTCATTTCATTTATTTGGAAATTATCTTTTATTTCTGAAACATTTGGTTGGGCAGCAGGTCAGCTGAAAGCACCACAAGTGACCTGTGTAGTGTGATCACAAAGCTGCCTTCTACCAACCGTTCATCTGAGCAGCAAACAGGGGTGGCTCTCGAGTGCATGGCAAAGGAGATCAGTATGAGAAAGAGAACGAAGTTGCACCAAAAGGGAAGAAGGAAGAAAAGAAGGGCAGGGAGGAAAGGGGGGGGGAGAATAATACAGGAATTGAGAAACAATTTTTTTCCGTAAGAACTATGTTAAAATATGTCCTTAGCACTGCTGAGTTCAATCCCCAGTACAAAAAAAAAAAAAAAAATTCTAGTACCCTTTCTCCCAATCCAGGCTGCTCCACTAGAGAATGCTACTCAGAGGGTGTGGCTTCCAAAGAAGGCCCTTCTGATTATTGCTAAGAAACCTTTGCCAGCAAAGCTTGCCACATTCCCCTTCCCCATCCTCCACCAAAGAATGGCAGAGCTAGTAAATTAATAAACTTGATGTATTTACAAGGAAACAAGTAAAACAGAACCTCATTTCTAAATAACAGTGAAAAAGTCTACAAAATTGGTAACACTTAGAAGAATTAATTTTTCTTCTCTGTATAAATAACCATCATTACGTATTTGTATGATAAATCTAATGTAAATCAAACTTGTGAGATGCTAGTGAAACTTCTTTAAATTCCTTTTTTTAAATTTGTTTTTTGTTTTGCCTATCCTTTCCAGTACAATCGGCTTCTTGGGAAATCAAGGTGTAAACTAGTATGGCAGATTGGGCCGCCTCTTGGCCTTGTATTTATTTATCCCCTAATAAAAAAAGCAATGCTATCAATTTCAGAACTCTAAAAACTTCCTACCTTGTGGGGACTGGAGTGGTGGCTTGGTGGTTACAGTGCTTGCCCAGCATGCACAAGAACACAGTTCAAACCCCAGCACCCATACACACAACACAACTAAGTGTTGGAGCAATGAAAGGCATGTGAAAAACTCAATAAAAATTGATTCTCTCTCTCTCTCTCTCTCTCACTGTCCTCTCTTTAAAAAAATTTTTTTCTACCTTGTGGTTGCAGTAAGTTGTACATTATAGTGAAAGAAGAGTTTTGAAAACATCTTGGCTGATTTTATGGATGTTGCTTCACAAATAAAATACACAAAAGATTTGAATCAATTTGGTTATGGGAGAAACTGTTTTAAAGTAATATGTAAAACATGTTTGTATTTAAAATATTTCTACTAGAAATTTTTAGAAATATCTGCAGCGTGGTTACCTTACATATATATACAAAGATACATAGATAGAAAGCAGTACAGTAAATGAGCCCTTTGAATAAAAATTTCATTTTTTCCCAAAATGTAGACAAAGAATAAAATTCAAAATCTGATTTATTAGCTACATGTAAGTATTAAGACCTTAGATGCACAATCACTCAAAAATCAGGGGAAAAATACAATACAATGAAACAAACCATATGACCTCAAAACTCTCCTAATCAGGAAAAATGTTATGCACCAATGTTAGAGACACAAAGTAGAAGAAAAATAATGATAAATTCAAATGTTTTATAGTTTGATCTTAGTCACATTGGGATTCATAAAAATTACTAAGTAGAAAAATTGAACCCCCTTGGTCTGAGAGCTGCATTTGCAAAGCACTTAGTATATTATATTAAGTACCTTAACTGCTTTATCTCATTTAATCCTCACAATAATGAATGAAGTAGGAGCTATTTTATCATATTTTTATAGATAACCAACCTAAAGCTTAGAGAGATTCCTCAAGATAAACAAAATGGTAAACAAAAATTTCCTAGGTCAAATTTTGTCTGACTCCAAAATAGTCACTATGCAGAATCAACTTTGTATTAAAGAAATCCATTGTTCATTCATCCAGTCACTTTTATTGATCATGAGCCACTGGAACTTTTAAAGAGTGATCAGATTTGGATTTTTTTTTTGTTTGCCTATTTGTTTTTGAGGAGGTTCTGGCAGTGAAGAAGAGAATAAATTAAGGCGTGGAAGAGACTGATGTGAGGAGCACTATTTAGGATTGTTATAGTAGTCTGAATGAGACATGAGAAAGACCCCTACTAACATAGTGACAGTGGAGATGGAGAAGAAGAATCAGATTTTAAAAACACTTTCATAATAGAATTGGTAAGAGTAGATGAGAAACTGGAGAGTGAGGAGGAGAGAGGGGAAAGGAGTTATTGAAGTTGACCTTGTGTCTTCTGGCTTGGAGCCTGAGTGATACCATTCATCGGTGGAGAGAGGAATGTAGGGAGACAAGAAGGTCAAGAAAAGTTGATGAAGACAGTGGATAGCACAGTTTGGTGCCTGGAGTCCTTCGGTTAAGGTATACAGAGCTAAAAATGTCAGAGGAGTCATTATCATGCAAGGAGAGGTTTAAGTCCAAGGAAAAGATGAAATCACTGAGAGAGAAGGATTACAGAGCTGGAACAGAAAGCAAGGAGTGAGCAGAAGCTCTGGGTGATGGGAGAATAAGAGAGTGCTGTATTCAAGAAGCAAAGGGAGGGGTTTCAAGAAGGAAATGATACAGGAAGGCCAAGCAGAAGAGGATCCACTACAGACCTTTGGGTTTGGCCACTAAAACATTATTAGCAATCTAAATCGAGCAATAGACATCAATGTCATTTAGAGTCAATGTCATTTTAGATCAAATGTGATGGCTCCCATATTATTCAGTCCTCTGGGATTGAGAATGCATTATTTTCACAATGTAAAAAGTTTGGAGTAGGGCTGGAGCAGTGGTTCAGTGGTTACAGCACTTGCCTGGCATGTGCGAGTGGAGTTCAGACCCCAGCACCACGTACACAATGAAGCTTTGGAGCAATGAAAGTCACATGAAAATCTAAATAAAATTGATTCCCTCTTTCTCTCTCTGTCTATCTCACTGTTCTTCTCTCTTAAAAAAAAAAAAGAATATAGGCCAGGTATTTAGTGTTCCAACAAATTGAGAACTCTGCATTTAACAGAATTCAAAGCACTGGCATTCCTTGACCTAAGTTTTTAATTTAAGTTCTAAGTCCTAAAGTGAGAAGTCTTCAGATAATAAAATGATTAATGTCCCATAATTACAATAGGAATATGTTGCACAAAGGATTTGGACCCAGAGACTTTGATTAATTCGGTGTGCATTACTTCAAGACCTATGTCATTGAGAAGCAGTTCTGATGAAATAGAGCATATCTTTTTGTTTACCAGCTAAATTCAAGCCATCATAATTTCTCCAGGCAAGAGCATAATGGTCCGCTGGCCTCGCTAGCTTTGAAATCATGTGATTCATGATTAATTTTTAATTTGAGCAATCTCACTATCTCATATTTTAGCATCAAATAAAACTATTTTTGTACCATACTATTTTTTTTTAAAGAGAGAGAGAGATAAATAATCTTTATTTTTAGTTTTTCATGTGGCTTTCGTTGCTCCGAGACCTCTGTGTGTACGTGGTTCTGGGGTTTGAACTTGTGTACTCACGCATGCCAGGCAAGCGCTGTAACCACCAAGTCAACACTCCAGCCCTATAACCATATTATTTTGATGCAAATAAATTAAATTCACATAAAATACACCCACATGATTTATATTAATGTCATTTTACAAGCTAACTACCTAAAAATATTTTTTGGAAGTTAATATTTGACAAATTTGACTTAGAATACATTCACTATGTTATTTCACAAACAAGTTTTATACAAAAAGAAAGATATTAGTATCATATTTAATCATAATATTGAAGTCACATAGTGACATCTTGCCATTTGATGTTTTCCTTTAAGAGACTGATAGAACTTGTAAAGTGTTTGCTACTTTCAACTAATCTGAACTTTGACTGGGCTGCCTACCCCAATTCTGTGTTTTATGTGAAGAGCATAAATTATTCTGTTTTCCAGTTGAGACACTGGGTCTCTGAGAAAATGAAAAGAACAACTTGAGTTATGGGCAAGTCAGAGATTAAATCAGACAAAGAATGGACAGATTTCTGTGCTTGCAGCCCTGTTCTTTCCTTCTTTGTTACACCACAAATGAGCAGTCTCTATACCCCCAGCTAGCTCTACCAATGTGATAGAATTGTGTTGTTTAGATGTAAAAGAGAAGACCTGGTTTCATCATTTTTATTTGTAGCAACTGGTGAGATAACAATCTTACAATATCTAGAAGTCAAAGTATCTATTATCTGGAGATTACATAGGCCAGTGAAAAAATCATAAGTAACCTGTGGTAGGTCAATGTTAACAAAGTTAACCCTGATGTTGACTCCAAATATAATGGCTACACGAAGTAAGTCCAGCTGCAAACAATCCGTAGTCACAGAAAGTAGGAAGGGTTCTTTAAAGTTGAAAAGACATTTATTGTTTGGAAGGCTCAGAGGAGAAGACTTCAACAGTGGCAGTTAAGACAGTGGAACAAAAAAAAAAAAAAAAGAAAGAAAGAAAAAAGAAAAAACAACTTTTCATTCATGTTCCAATTGTGCAAAAACTGAATCCTGACTGATGAGAAGGCATGTGAAGGCATGTGACAGCCAAATGGTTTTGAACAATGGAACCAGAGTGGGTGGAGGGATTCAAGTTTGGTGCTACAAAACTGGAGTTGAATTTTCTTTAAGGTCTTGCCAATGGTTTGCAGCTTGGCTTTACCCTAATTATTTATGCCCCTACTTTCCCCTGACTGCTTCAATCCTTTTGTCTATAGAAATCAGGGAGGAAAATCATCTGTAGCATGCATTGTATGATGTTTGCAGGGATAACGAATTATGATAAAGAATTCTGTTCAGTCTTAGCTAGAGACAAATGGATAAACTGGACCACCCAGAGGTAATTTAGAACATGGTTGAATTTTTAAAAAGCAATTACCTTCTTTCCCTGTTTTATATTTCAGCATGAAAAAAAAATTGAAACATGCAGAAAAATAAAAACAAAGGAAATTTACTCATAAGTCCAGAAGCCATCACTGTAGATATTTCCTTTCAGGAGTTGTGTGTGTGTGTGTGTGTGTGTGTGTGTACACATGCTTGTGACACAGTAATTAACACACATACTGTTGAGAAAAACATTTTTTATAAAATGCAATCATAGTATATGTAGTACTTTGTAGCCTAGTTTTTTCACTTAATAGAAAATATCAACATTTTTAACAACAATCTTTGAAGATTTTTGGTGGCTCCAATATTATTCCATCAAGTGCATGTAACATGATTTATTTAATGAATCCCATTTTTAGATATTTAGGTTATTTTTAATTTTTACCATTAAAAATAAGCTGTACTAAATACCTTTAAATGTGAATCTTTGCTTCTAATTGATGATATAGTTAAATTAATTTATGCTGTTTAAATCATTAAAATGATAGGATGTAAGCATTCTGGGCTGATGGCTTTCCAGAAAGCTTATACTAAACTATACTTTGGTCAGTATCGCGTGAGAGTACACATTCTCTGAACTTTCTCATATTATGGTGCTTTCCTTTTTCTTTCATCTTTAATATTTGATAGACTTTTTAAAGACATGTTAGATTATTAATGAGCAATCTTATTGGATTTGGATACCTACATGTGCATTTATCATTGAAGCTCTTATTCATCATAGAAGACGGAACCTTTTATCTCATCAAAAGAATGCTACACTGAGCTATACCCACAGCCCAAACTTTTGGCTTGTTAAGGAAGTCGGAACTAAAAACCCCAGAAGATGCTCAGATATCTGCCAATGGCCTAGAACAAGGATCAAATTTATACAAACATAGGATGTTAACCTCTCCGTCTTCTCCCTCATTATTTGGCATGGGTCATTAATTAATTAAGCCTGTGGGAGTTCTCCTCCCTTTTCCATATCCTTATTAATTTCTAAAACAGTATTCCTTGAATGTATTCAATAAACAACTGTTGGCTATCTAACAATGTATTTATCAGGATTCTGCCACTATTAAGTCATGCTAGTTCTCTTTGAAGATTAATATAAATTCTTCCTCCAATGTTTGCCTTCACTGACCATCATCCAGTTATGTTTCTTCTCCCTTTCAAGAAGAGATGTTTCTATTTTAACATCCCTTATGAAGCTGATACCATGCCCTAAAAGGCACCATTTCCCAGGATTCTGAATGGCCATGCTGAAGTCCAGTCTACTCATAAGCACCTAGGAGGGTGACTGCT
The DNA here is from genome assembly GCA_004027875.1 of Aplodontia rufa. Taxonomy (NCBI): domain Eukaryota; kingdom Metazoa; phylum Chordata; class Mammalia; order Rodentia; family Aplodontiidae; genus Aplodontia; species Aplodontia rufa. The sequence goes on from PVKS010016146.1 coordinate 24,774, forward strand.
GGGTGGTGTCTTCAGAGATCCATAAAAGCATTTCTATGCAGCACATTCGTCTTGGAGAAATGGTGCTCTTTTATTGTGCTGCAAAAGAAGGGAACATCTGGCAAACTGTTGACAATAAGAGCTATGCTTTCAATGAGAATAAGAAGGACCAAGGCCAGAGGAAGTGATGATGGAGCTGAGTCTGCCTCCTCATCTGCCTCTCGCTTCCCACAATAGCCTGGGTACCTACAATCCTGACTTTAGGCAGGAAGGAATTTTAAGATGCTCTATTTGAGATTCAGAGCATCTACCTCTGACCTTGAGCATAAGACTTGAGTAATGAATTTCCCACATACTCATTCATTTAGTCAACATTTTTGAGCACCTTTTTATGTTCCAGGCACAGAAGTGAGGAAGACAAACATAACACCTGCCAAAAAGACAAAGAATAGTGTGAGGAGGTTTTAGACACCCTCTTTCACTCCAAATAAATTCCTAGCCCATCTGATAACCAGATTGCCATATAAATCCTCTCCTATAGAAATTCTGGAGCCACTGCCAGTCTGATCCCTACTCTCATGGAATTTACATGTAGGGAGTCAAGCAGCAAACATCAAGCAGCTGTGGACAGCCCAGCACTGTGAGTGCTCTGACAGTGGTGTACAGTGGTGTCGTGCACTAAAGAAGGACATCAAACCTGAGCGTCGAAGAAATGACATCCAACATGAGACAGGTGATAGCTAATTTTGCGTCAGCTTGATTGGGTTAAAGGATACCTAGATAGCTGATAACACGTTATTTCTGGGATATGTGTGAGGTGTCTCTCAGAGAGGACAGCATTTGACTCAGCTGACGGCCTGAAGATTCACCATCATCATTGTGGGTGAGTATGATGCAATCCATTCAGGGCCTCCCAGATAGAACAAACAGAAGGAGGAAGGGGGAATTCTCTCTCTCCTTGAGCCAGGGCTCCCATCACCTCTTACCATTGAACATCAGAGACCCAAGTTCTTGGCCTTTGGACTCCAGGACTATACCAGCGGTCGCCAGTTCTTAGGCTGTAGCCTGGGACTAAAAGTTACATGACCAGCTCTCCTGGATCTCAGGTTTTTGACCTTGGGTCAAATTATTCCATTGGCTTTTCTGGCTCTTTGACTCACAGACCACAGATTGTGGTACTTCTTGCCCCCATAAATATATGAGTCAATTCCTATAATAAATATACACTTAAACATCTCTTCCCCCTACCTCTTTATATCTGACTGGTTCTATTTCTGTGGAGAACCTTCACTTATACAATATCTAAAACTTGATATGAAACAGCAAAAAAAGATAAAGAGTCCTAAGCAGAGGACTCTGTATCTACAAGAAAGCACAAAATAGTTCAAAGACTAAGAGTTCATTTTGCAGTGTAGAATGTGAAGGGTGAAGGAGAAGAGAAACTGGGCAAATCTCAGGATATGAGGATAGGGAAGTGGGCAGGGCCAGATGAAAGATGGTCACAAGCCATGAAGTGGGATTTGGACTCTGGCCTAAGAAAAATGGGAAGTGAAACCAACAAGATTGAGACAAATAAATGACTGATGAGTTTGTGCTTAGAAAGACAGCTCTGGCCACAGGGCTGGGAATGGGGAGGAAGAAAGCAAAGCTGGAGAGCCTTCTGGATTTGAACCAGAAGCTGCTGCAGAGGGCTGTGTCTAGGCAGCCAGGCTCAGGGTGATGGGGCTGGGAAGAAGTGTGGTGCTGTCAGTCTGAAAGATTGCGGATAAACTACGAAAAACTGGGAAATGCCAGCATCCCACAGGCTTGAAGTTTGAAACTAAGGTGTTGGCAGGGCCATGTTTCCCCTCATGGCTTGAGCAGGAAATCTGCCCTGCAGCTTCTAGCTTCTGGTGTTTGCCAGCAGTCCTTGGTAATCTACGGCATGCAGGTGGTTCACTCCATCACAAGGCTATCTTTGCTATTCACATCATCTTCCCTCTGTGTGTCTATGTCCAAATTTCCCCTTTTTATTACAACACTGGTTGTATTAAATTAAGACTCACTATAATTTCATTCTAACTTGATTACATCATACAGAACATATTTCTAAATGAAATTGTATTCTAGGGTACTGAGGGTTAGGATATCAACATATCTTTTGGGGGAATCATAATTCAAATCACATTGGGGTTTTATTAATCCAATCTGTAGTCTCCACCTAATGCTTGGATTAGGTGGGTGGCTCATTCATGGGGCCTGAGCTCTGTCCTTCGGGATATGACTGGTTCTTCCTAGTCCTCCTTCTGAAGGCTACAGATTTTTTTCAGCCTAGGAAACGGGATCCTTGGGACTTTCCTATCTCCATTGCTTGCCAGTTTGGCTCTCAGAACAGTGTCTGTGTCTGAATTCTTTAGCCAAGGCTGTGCCCAACCTCCACAACACTGTGCTCCCGAGATGTAATGCTCTTGTTGCCATCTGCCATTCCTAACTATCACCACGTACCTCCTGTGCAACCTACTAGATCAGTGTTTCTCAAAGTGTGATCCACAGACCGCCTGCAGCAGAATTACCCAAGAGAATTATTTTAATATAAGCTTTATTTTGATCCACTCAACCCCTCTGAATCAGAATCTTTAGCTATGAGATCCAAGAATCCACATTTCCAACACATTGTCCCAGTGGCTTTTGTGACACTCAGCTGTGAGAGTCACTGCTATAGATTATGCACTCTGCCGCCCCGCTGCAGGGTCTGTCTTCCAGGTTGGCACTGTTCAGGGATGTAGCACTCCTCTAGTCCTGTCTCTCCAGTTCGCCTCAGGTTAGGATGGCTAAACCAACCCTTCAGAACTACTAAGGTGGATCTCACAACCAGAGGAAGAATGGTCCTGAAATAAATTATTCTTACAAAGAAAAGACCTAAGTGTTGGGATTTTACTTGGTCTGGTAAGGACATGTAATTACATATAAACAATGAATATGTAAGAGGAATAAAGTTATTTGTTGAAAACCTCCAAGAATATCTAGAAAACTTTAAGACATGGTAGATAAACTGGCAGAATAATCTCAAGACTATATATCTATAGTACTATGATATGTACTATATAATATATTTTATGTATACAGTTGATAGTGGAGCCAGGCTATCCAGAGCCCTGATCACTTTCCTCAACACTGCACACTTATCCCCACTCCCATCCAAAACACCATGATCAGAAAGTTCCCAGTCACCTGATATGGAGTTTAAAAAAGCAGGTCTATCTCCTTGGTGATTTTAAGGATCTGGAATTTTGAGGTTTGGCTCCGTTCTAAGTGTGTTATACAATAGATGTAAGTATGTAACAATGCCTACTCATTTTTAGAGCTCAGTTCACCAAAGAATTTTTACAATTTCTTTAAAGGACTGAAGTCTGCACCTATGTAGCCACCAGAAGAGATCAGGCATAGGGCAGGGCAGAAGTAGCTGTCCTGCAGGCACCAAATAAATATTTGATGATGTTGGTCCTGTTCTTGCCCAAGGTGTATTATGACCAACAGGGTAATAGAGGAGCCTCCCTCAAACGCTCTGTTCTTATGTGTACAACAAACTCATTTCAGGGTTTTACTTACTATTAAGTTGTTGCATGTTGAGATGAGAGTTTTCTAAGCACTGATGTCCACCAGTTATTCATAAACCAATTGTCATTATAGAGAATAGAGATGGGAAACTAAACCAATGTGTGGTTTGCCGGAAAGATGGATCTCACATTTGGAGTAATAAAAAAACCAAAGTATGTAAGTAGATTAGACTTAAATAATCCAATTTTGTCAGAGATAGTTCCTAAAAATTTCAGTCATATTGAATGTTTTCATTTCATTTGTCCATTTTTAAAGATAAACATCATAATTATACTAAGTTTCAAGGAAAAATGATTCTGTTAAATTTTTTTAAAATTCAGCGAACTTGCATTTCTAATTCCAACAACCAGCCTGGGCTAAGGATGCAACTCAGTAGTAGAACACATGCCTAGCATGTGCAAAGCCCTGGGTGTGATCTGCAGCACCAATCCCCCTCAAACAAATGAAACTGACATTTGCTGTGTCTTAATCCCTCTTTCATAATTCAAAATATAAATACAAACTCCTTTACTGATTTTTTTTTTTTTGCATTCTTATAGATGTTTTTATTTGGGGGTGGGTCAAACCCAAGGACGGTCTTGTGCATGTTAAGCTCTCATTTCTACCACTGCAACTCCCCTAGTTCCTGTATTCTTTAAATAGTTGATGCTTAGGTGAAGGTGTTTGGCTTTCTTTTTTTTTTCCTAGAGAGAGAGTGTGAGTGAGTGAGAGAAAGAGAGAATCAATTTTATTCATTTTTTTCATCTGGTTTTTGTTTTTCTGACACTTAGTTTGTGTATGTGGTGCTGGGGGTCAAACCTGGGTCCTTGTGCATGACAGGCAAGCACCCTACCGCTGAGAACTGCTCCAGCCCTGAAGGTGTCCTCTAGTAACAGACAAAGCCAGAGATTGTTGAGCCTCTGACACCACCAGAGACCTTGCAAGATGTATTTGAGTAGGAGGAAACTTGTCTTTGTTGCCTTCTCACCTCCTTTTTGTCCCTCGTTTCTGCCATCTATTTAACACTCTCTTTACTGAGCTTCCCCATGTTGTCCTCTGCTCTGCAAAGCCTCTTACTAAAACTTACTTTAGGTTCACACCCCACTGCCCTTACCAAGCACTATAAAATATGATGCGTAAAATGCTGTGATTCTCATTTTTCTTACTTCACTTCAAAATAATTTCCTTAGCTAGCAATTAAGAAAATCTGGCTTATTAAATTATTAGCTGGTGTTAATGTTATATTTTCAAAGAAGAATGTGTTTGATTAAATGTGAACATAAATAGAATGAAATAGGGTTTTCTATGGCTCTCTCCATGGTGGTCCACATTCCCATGACAGATAAACAAGAGCGTCTGATGCTAGAACAAAATTCTGAGACCAAGTAATTTATAAAGAATAGAAGTATATTTAATTCATAGTTCAGGAGTCTGGGAAATCTAAGAGCATGTGATGGCCATCTGGTGACCAGCATTGTAACATGACAGAAGATGACAGGACAAGAAAGAGTGGGGGTGAAAGAAGACCACTTTTACAGCAGCCCACTCTTGGAGTACGTAACCTTTCCTGAGACAACAATTTTAATCTACTTAGGAGCCAGAACCCTTGAGACCCAATCACTTCCCATGAGGCCCTGCTTCTCAACACTGCTGTACCAGGGAACAAGCTCCCAGAAAATGCATTTGGAGGACACATCCAAACCATAATAAGGTGAAATAATTGGGAGTCTCTCCCCTTTTCCTATGTAATGCATACCTTTGAACACACCTTTTTCTGACCAATTAGTCTCAGTCTTTTGAACATAAATATGATGCTTCATGATCTTGTATGTGAACCTCAGAACTACTCTTTCATCTACCACCAGGAAACATTGCCTCTGAAACACAAACAGACAGTAGGAAAGAAAGCTTTGGCTTTTACTTCACTTCATCCTCTCTTTATATATGTAAGAATTTTTGTGTTTCTGGGTATTGTAGGTAACTTTGGAATCAAAAATAATGTAAATAATCACACTCCTCTGTATGCTTCAAATATTCATATATTAAACTACTTCTTAAAAGATTTCTTGGAAAGCAAAGGCCAGACATGAAACCGTGGCTTGATTATTCATTGAAGACAATTCTAAGTCAGTCTCGTAGCATGTTTCTAGTACTTGTTCTCAGTGTGCAGCTATACTAAAAGAACTCATTTGGGGGCAAACATAAAACCAGGTTTATCTTTAAGGCCAAGGTAATATGAGCTTTTTGGCAGGGGGCAGTTGAAGATTATATAAGTTTAAAGATTTTGAACCAGTGCCCTTTGGATTTTTTTTTTTTTTTTTTTTTTTTGCTTTTCAATTAGATACATTGAGGCCTATTTTTAAATGTCTCTGAGCCTATAGAACAGAAATACAAACAAAAGACTATGACACCACTTCCAAACTTTCACCTCCAAGAACAAAAGCCATCAAACTAGCTAACTTAGTGTCAAGGTGTAGAGAAGTGCCATAAATCAGAGCAGTGACGGCCCAATTCACACTGAGAAAAGCAGCACATCAGATTAGTGTGGGAAGGAAAACCTATGGCATATTTCCCCCTCCATTTTAAGATTCCCAAGTCTTACAGTGGGGAAAATAACCATGGTACAATGGACGACATTTGTGCAAGACTAAGAGGTTTCATCATGCAGACAACCAATTCAATGCATAAGCCCTCAAGCTGAGAGAAGGAAGGCAGAACCAGGGTCGCCCACAGCTAAGCACTCAACCTGCAGGTAAGGGACGCAGCAGATCCCAGTGTTGAATTAAGGAGCTGCATTTGCAGGTGAGCTGACAAGTGACGCTGTCCCCCAGTGTGGGCCAGGCAGCAAGCCTGCAGGAAAACCTTGATCTCAGTGGTGGTGACTGTTAGAATGCAGGTCAACACCATAACAAAGAGTCCAAAACACATTGCCCTGAGCAAGTTGAGGATTCCTTTCTTCCTCTCACTGCTGCCCAGAGTGAGTGGAGCATCTTGGGGTAAGTGGCCTTGTTTCAAGGGCAGACAGGAGCAGAGTTGCTCTTATCTTGCTCTACCTTCTGACTGATCGTGGTTCCCTAACACCAGACCCTGTTCTAGGCTTAGAGGCAGGGAATGAGAAAGTAGAGGCCAGTCATTCTCTTTTCCAAGGACGTGCTCCAGAAACTCCGTGTATCACACTGGCTCAGAGGTAAACACGAAGGATCTGGGAGAGATCATTGCAATGCTGGACGGTCTGGACTCAAGGGTTTCCCTGCTCAGAGAAGAATGGACACTAAGCTTCGACTAGCATTCTCTTCCATAGCCATGCAGGATGGCAAGCTTCAGAATGCATGCACATATATGTGTATTCGTATATGTACATACTCATACAGACACGATTAAGAGCTATAGGGACTTAGATGTAAGGCAACATTGCTTGTTAATATTGCTTGTTAAGATAGATCTACCAAGGGGTTGGAGCGGTGGCTCAGCGGTTATGGCACTTGCCCAGCATGCTCAAGTACATGGGTTCAAAACCCAGCACCCGCGTACACAACTAAGTGTCGGAGCAACGAAAGTCATGTGAAAAACTCATTAAAAATGGATTCTTTCTGTGTCTGTCTCTCTCTCACACTGTCCTTCTCTCTTCTCTCTTAAAAAAAAAAAGATAGATCTACCAAGTATAGACTTTGAAGGCAGAGATACATAAGTTTGATCCTGGTTCTACCACTGATTAAATGTGCAAATCTTTACCACATAAATTTTCTCCCCTGTAAAATGTAAATAGTTCTTACCTTAAAAATTATTTTGAGGGGTCAGAGCCATGGCTCAGCGGGTGGAGCACTTGCCTGGCAAGCGTGAAGACCAAGGTTCAAATCCCAGCACCACATATACAGCTAAGTATCAGAGAAACAAAGACTAGATGAAAAAATAAATAAAATTGATTCTCTCTTTCTCTTAAAAATTTTTTTAATGGGAAAATGAACTCATGACTTTTTAGTATAATAAAGAATTTTTCTGGGTTTTATTCCCAACTCCTGGCAGAAAGTATCTAAAAATCCTTAGAATTTCCCAAGGGATAGGATTGTCTTTGTAGACATGAGTCCCTCTGATTACACCTCAGTTTATGCTAATGAGATGAAGAACACCCCAGATAGAAGGTGGTTTTCAGAAAGGCTGACCATGCAAATAAAGCAATGGGTTTGTTTGGGTTTTTTTTGTTTGTTTGTTTGTTTGTTTTTTTGAGAGTGACAGAGAAAGAGAGAATCAATTTTTATTTGTTTTTTTATTTTTCATCTGGCCGTCATTTCTCTGACATTTAATTGAGCATGTGATGCTGGGATTTGAACCCAGGTTGTTGCTTTAACCACTGAGCCACTGCTCCAGCCCTAGCCCTGGGGCTTTGAGCCCTGTGATATCAGCCCACTAACCTCCTAACCTCCAGAAAGCGGGAGGTTGAGTTCAATTATGTATCTGTAATTCAGTGTGCAATGAAACCCCAGTAAAAACTGAGATGCCAAAGCTCAGTAGATCCTCTTGGTTGGTGAGCAGGTCAATGTGCCAGGAGAGAAGGCACAGAGCTCTGCATTGGAAATAATATTTCATTATCATTCCAGTCTTTCTCATCAGAATTTTATAAATGTTTCCCTCAACTTGTGGCTCCCTCCAAAGTTAGGAACAGAAAGTTGAAATGAGGGTCTTGTGTTCCCGACAAGTTAGTGAAGAAAAGCTTGTACAGCAGCAGGCCTTCCCTCAGTGAGCAACCAAGGTGACCTTCAATACCCCTCAGCATCAAGTCTCCACCTGAGCGCTCCTTAGGAAGTACTCGGGCTGATGACCCCTCAGAGTGTGGAGTGACTCAGGGAGGTGGAATCACTCAAGATAGAAAGGACCTTGTGCTTAGATTCTGAGTGTTGTCACCTTGGTGGAGGGGTGGGATCCTAATTCACCGTCTCCTAAGCCTGGAAGGTCAAGATATGTGCTTTATAGCAAAAAAAGATAATCAAGATATAGGAGAGACACTTATAGGGAAGTTTAAAAAATATCTAAGTGTGGTAGGAAAAAATTGATTTGCAATTTGCAGAACTGTGTTCTAATCTGGACAGCCAATAGTCAAATATGATTTGAGACAAAGTTTTTCATCTCTCTGAATTTCTGTTTTCTTGTTATGTAAAAGGTGGTAATAATGAGCCACCTATGAAGTTGTTGGAAGGATGTAAAGAGATGAGGCTTGCAGAGTAATTAACTGCAGTGCCTGGTCCTTGGGAGGTGACTGAATGCTTGTGATTTTCTGTCCTTCTTCCCTTCATCAGGGGGCAATGGTGAGAGGGAACTCCTGCTTGCTTACTATTTTAAAAGCTCAGTGCAGAAAGCTTTCTAGGATCAGATTACCAGTTATTCTTTTCCTGAAAGGCAAGTCTTAGGTTACAGTTTTACTGTAAACATCTCCAAACACTGCAGTCAGAAAGATCCAGGAGATTTGCAGTTCCTAGAAGGATTCATGACACCCCATGAAAGTTCATATTTCAGGGCGGATCTACTGGCTGACGGAATTCTGTCATCAAGGGTTTCTTTCTCCATGTGGCCTCTTAGAAGATAATCTGACCTTCACAGTTTATGCCCCACAATTTGTGCCTCTGCACAAATACTATTTTCTCTCACTTTGGCATTTAGACAATATTTCTATTTAGCATGTGCTGCAAGGCTGGATGGACTATTCCACAAATGAAGTTTTTAAAATTTAGTCAATATTTTTAACCCTTCATCTTCTCTCGTCTGCCTGGCGTTAAGGTCCTGTGTACCAGGATTGTCAAAGCAGAAATGACTGCAATTTTGAAGGTTACTTTCAACAGCTATTCATGTGGTGTCAGAGAGATAAGCTAGGGATCCTTCAGAGGAACGTGCTTTTATGTCTTATACGATCTATAAATTACTGAGCATAAAACAATCACTAGACTAATATTGATCAACCAATAATTATGCATGTATAATTAAGGATGTATATAAATATTAACAACAAAAATGTATTTTTAGTTTTTTTACTTCTTTTTTTTTTAAAGAGAGGACAGTGAGAGAGAGAGACAGAGAGAATCAATTTTTATTGAGTTTTTCTCATGGCTTTTGTTGCTCTGACACTTAGTTGCGTACGTGGGTGCTGGGGTTTGAACCCGTGTACTTGAGCATGTCAGGCAAGCACCGTAACCGCCGAGCCACTGCTCCAGCCCCGTGTTTTTACTTCTTAAAAAGTACAAATAAACTAAATGTATAACCCATAAAGAATTAGCTAATTATGAAATTCTACATCACTATTTTACTTTTAAAAATAAAATTATGGAAATATATTTACTAATATATTTATGTAAGCAAGCTGAATGTGCAAAAAGTAAAAGTATAAAATTATATATTGTGCAATCTCATTTTTGTAATATATAAAATTGCATGTTTATGCATTGTATATATACTATGCATATGCCAAGGAAAACATCCAAAAGAGTAGGCATGGAGATGCAGCCACATCAATGTTTATAGCAGCACAATTCACAATAGCCACGCAATGGAGCCAACCAGGGTGCCCTTCAATAGATGAATGGATAAAGATGTGGTATACATACACAAAGGAATATTACTCAGCCATAAAAAGAATGACTTAATGGCATTTGCCAGTAACTAGATGGAACTGGAGACTATCATGCTAAAGGAAATAAGACTATCTCAAAAATTCAAAGGTTGAATGTTTTCTCTGATATGTGGAAGCAAATCCAAGATAAGGAAAATATCAGAGGAACAGACAAATGGGAGTGAAAGGGAGGAAGGAGGGATGGGATAGGAAAAGTTCATGTAATGAATCAGACTTCAATTTTCTTATATACATATATGAATATACTTCAGTGAGTCTCACCATCATGTACATCAACAAGACTTGTTGCCTGATTTAAAAAAAGACAAATTATTAGTAAATAACAGAAAGATCAGTAGACTAGAGGGAAGAGAACAGAGTGGGAGGAAGTGGGTGAAGGGAAGGGGAAAAGCTGGAGTCTGAATTAGAAGAAGTTATATTCTATGATTTTATAACTATGTCATCGTATATTTTATTGGTATATATAACTAAAAAGAACAATAAAATGCAAATTAAAAATTAAAAAAGAATAACCATCGAAAGGCAAAAGATAAAAATCTCAATTGATTTTTATTTTCTTTTTCCTGTAATATAGTTTCAGCTATTCTGTAAGAATATATGGTTCATGGGGCTGGAGAGGTAGCTCAGTGGTGCAACCCTTGCCAGGCATGCTTGAGGACCCAGGTTCAATCCCTAGCACCACATACACAACTAAGTGATGGAAAAAACAAAAGCAAATGAAAAAATAAAATGAAGTCTCTTTCTTTTTTATTCTCTCTTTTTAAAAAATACATTGTTTGCACATATTTTAAAAATTATTGGATAAATAGCTATTTTCTGATCACCTCATTTCACAGTGAAAAGAAAGTGCTAGAACAGACAGTATTAGAACAGGCAGAGTATTAGAACACCAAGCCTCAGCTGGACACCAGGATGTTTGCATGCGTAATTAGCTCACCTCTGAGCAGCATAGCTGTAGGCGCGCGTCAAACCCCTTTTTTGTACATGTGGAAAAGCACAATGACATTCCACACCTCAGTACGATGTCACCAACATTGGATGCATAACTCATGCATGCTCTGGGTCAAAGGGAAAACACTGTTGGCACTCTGGATTTCCACTGGAGATATGAGCTATGAGTTTGTTGGAGTATTTATTCAGTATTTCTATTTATTTTGCTATTGTTAGATTACGTTCTGGAAATTTTTCTATGCATCATGGAGAGAGGCTTCTCTGTAAGAAATCCTACATTGGTAATGATTTCCATCAGGAGCAGAGACAATGCTTTGCTTTTGCTTCTGTTAAGACTGAAGAAATATTTAGTAACTGTGTTGCTTGGGTTTGCTGTGTAGGTTTGACTAAAGTAAAATTGTACAAATAGTGTGGTGTCTGATCATAGAGCTGGGTAATTCAGTGAAAGGAAAATTAAGAAGAGTCCATAATGACTATTTAGACAATGTGCAGTGCACTGAAGAGAAAATATATTATAAAATAGAGAGATATCATAAAGTTGTGCGCGTTGGTTCTCGACTTTTATAAAGAGTCTAACCTGTGCATGAGACTTTATGGTTCATGCTCTTGAATCTTTGCAATGTCTAATTAAATGAAAACAGCTCACCTAATAGAAAAGGGCAATTGCTATCAATTGTTTTTGCAAATTAATAAATCTGACATTGAGTATTTAAAACTGATGCTAATAAGCTTAAAATGGGCTTCTGAGATTCCCTTCCTGATGGTTTCTCTATTCCACACACTTCTGCATCTGGCAGGAAACTGGAAATCTTATTCTGAGGTTACAGATGATCATTGTCAGGTGCCTAATTATAATTCATTTTCAATTTCAATTTAACTGTTCATTAAAGTAGGTATCCTTGACTTGACATTCAGTGCAAGAAATGCTCAGAAAGAAAATGTGGTACACAATTCTCCTGAAAAGCCACTGCCTGGTTCCTTTATATCCGTTGCTCACGGTAGCTATAGTAACCATCATTTAAGACACAAACACACAAAACCAAAGACCTGGGCTGATGAGACAGCTCTCCAATGGCTTTGTTCCCTGTCTAAGATATTCCCTTCGTCCTCTTGCATCATATTTCACCCCACAGCCTCAAGGGACTCACAGCTTGGGGGTGGGCAGACCAATGTCCACAGGGACAAAGAGGCCAAGGGTGGTCTGGAGACAGGCGCATTAGGGCCACCTGCCTGTTTAGAGAAAATAAAATGCTGATGTCCAATGAGGCTAAGGAGACTCAGCTCCTAATTTGTCCTGCCGGGAAAGAAAGAGGCTGGCCTGCAACAGCTGCTGCTTTGTGTGAGCTTGCCCAGCCCCCTTGAGGAGCAGAGATGGGGTCAGGCCCTGCGTTGCCTGGTCACAAACTCACCGTAACCTTGCTTGGGCTGGGGTGCAGTGGGAGTGTGGCTTCAACTTCTAGACTGAAAAAGGACAGATGATTTTTCAAGTGTCGATTTCTAAGCAAAGAAAGAAAAAAGGAACAAGATGGGAGAGGGAGAATGCACTAGAATCAATTTATTAAATGTTTTCTAAACATTTTAGTTCCTTTTATTTTATAGCAGATATATACAATGAGTATAAATAAATAAATGGTAAATAGATACTATTCCATTTGAATATTTGTATTTTCCACATAAAGGCATATTCATAATTGTATGTAAGACCAGCCTAAAATGCTGAAAGTACACTTTGCCAGCGTCCCAGTAATTGAGAATAAATGGGTCACTTTGAGAACAAAAGAAATTACAGACTCGAAAATATCCCTTTGGAAGACTATATATGGCATTTCATTGAAGGGCTTATTACCTTGGATGGAATATCTTTATACACATAAAGCCTTAACTGAATGACTAATTATTTCCAAAAACTTCTTTAAAGAAAGTGTAATATTTTGGTTGGCAAATGTGCCCAGAGGAAGTATCATATTTATAATGCTTGCTTTTAACATTGTTCCTTTCTTTATGTAGTCAGAATGCTTTATGGTGGATTAAATCCACAAATTGAAGAAAATAAATACACCTGAGCATTTATGCATTACTGTTTCAAAAGAATACACTTAAGAAGCACAAAAATAAAACCCTGTGTCATGCCTGAGAGAAAGGTTAAATGATTAATGGACTGAGAAATCTACTACATATAAGGTAATAATTCTTTAATCAGTTGTGGAGGAAATGCATAATATTGCTTTGCTAACAAATATCATAAGTGTAACCTAGCCTTGTACTGCCCAAATTAAGTGGTCCCTAAATCCTATGACCTGGGAATAAAACATATTGAAGAATTATGACCCCTAATACAAATACTCCTGGGATCAATAACATCTTTGGATGAGTTTTCTTGCTTCCTGACACTGCCAAGTGGAGAAATGGCTTGGACGAAAAAGTTCTAGAACCTTCTTGCATGTCTGAGGTGCTGCTTATGACATTTATGCCTGCAAAGTTCATTTACTAGTTTAGTTCCTTACTCAGTGTCCTTGCAAGGCGTGGGAAAGGTGAGGGAACAAAGAGACTCGTCTTGTTTACCTTATCTGCCATTTTGGTACTAAGCTCAAAAGAATACCAGAAGCAATTAAAGAGGTACAGCTGCTGGAAAGGCTTTTTTATTTCAGTCATTTGGCGGATGAGTGTAATGTGATTTCTTAATGCAAAGGGATGGATGCCATTTAATGCAGCCATTAGGAAAAGAAGGGTACATCTTATTGATTGCTGTAGCTCAGAATCATGCTGATAAATACAAAGTTGACATTTATAAGGCATTATGCCCCAAGCAGTTCGGACAGTCACTGGAGTGGAACCAGAACCAAATCATGGGTTTTAGCTACAAGTGACTCAGTAAGGCTGCTTGCTTGGCTCTTTTGAAAGGCTTAGTTCAAAAGCAGAGCAACAACCTAAATAAAGAGAATGTAAGTGCACTTAGTACACGCAAGAATGGGGAGGGGCTTGTCCCATTTGGGGACCAAAAATCCTACCACGTGAATACTCTACCTAACCTGATCCTCCCAAGATGCCCCAAACACAGACTTGGGGATGAGAGAGACCTAATTTTAAAAATTTAAATGTGTGTCTTAGGCAAATTGCTTGGTCTCTATGAACATCAACTTCTCATCTGTAAATTGCTTTTCTGAGAAATGAGTCTAAGTATAAAAAGTACCTCCTTAGCACAGTGTCAGCACCAACCTTTTCCCTGCATCAACTTCATTCCCCCTCATTCACTTTTCTGCTTTAAAACTGCATGACAATATGAAGGCCTTTCTTTTGCTTATTTGCTGAATTTTTTTTTTTAGTTGCCATTGTTCTCTTCTGATTGAAGAGACTGAAAAAGTACCATGAAGAAAGCAGAACGGGGGCTGGAGCCGTGGCTCAGCAGTTTCGGCGCTTGCCTGGCAAGCACAAGGACCTGGGTTCAAACCCCAGTACCACATACACAGCTAAGTGTTGGAGCAACGAAGGCCATGTGAAAAACTAAATAAAGTTGTTTCTCTCTTTCTCTGTCTCTCACTGTCCCTCTCTCTTAAAAAAAAAAAAAACAAAAAAGAAAGCAGAACGACATACAGCTATTTGGTTTTTAGAAAGTCAATTTTATTTTTCATCTGCTTTGTTTTTCCAACACTAAGCTGCATATGAGGTGCAGGAGTTCAAACTCACGTCCTTGTGCATGTCGGGTAAGCACTCCACTGCTGAGTCACTTCTCCAGCCCTGATGTAGAGTTATTGTAAAGATAAAAGCAAGTAACACATATAAAGTGCATATTGGAACTGGGCTTTCATGCATTCATTCTTTTCACAAATAATCACTGGGCAAAAACTACACATAAGTGACAGTGGCATACATAGAACTTATAGGGTCAGACTTGGGTGCCTGTGTTCAATCTATTTAGGACACATCTGGACTATGTGAAAGTATTGGGGCAGGGTGGGCTACCAAAAGTACTTTTTAAAAAATAGGTAAGCAGTTAGGGAAACGGGAATGGCTAGGGATCGTTGGGGAAGGATATAGACTAAATTATATTATTGTATTGTGCACATGATTAAATATGTAACAACAAATCCCATCACTATGTACAACTATAATGCACCAATAAAAATGTGGAAAAATAGCTAATGCTTGACTTGACTCTATAAAGAAAAGAGGAGCGAATCAATTGGGAGCAGGGAGAGTGGCAGAGGATGTTAATGGGGAGTGGGAAGGGAAGAAGTGTCAGGAAAATTTAATATACCTTGAGCTTCCAATGCACTTTCCAGTTCCCTTCTTTCACACATGATTGTCACCGCTGAGGAAAGCACCCAACATGAAAGATTAAGCCCAAGGCTCAAAAAAAAAAAAAAAAAAAAAAAAAAAAAAAAAAAAAAAAAAAAAAAAAAAAAAAAAAAAAAAAAAAAAAAAAAAAAAAAAAAAAAAAAAAAAAAAAAAAAAAAAAAAAAAAAAAAACCAGGCAAACAATACAATTTTGAGGGGGAAATGATGCAATAAAAAGCATTTAAAAATCATTATAATATCATCATGAGACTAGGAAAGAAACCATAACAAGAAATAAAAGTGGAACACTGCAAAACATCTTAGCGAACAACCAAAAAAGCTTTGGGAAAGTAAAATCTTGAAAGCAAAACCAAGAGAGCTGAGATGTAGGGAAAAAACAACGGTGATAAAATAATCTCACTTTTAAGATGGACAAAACTGAAGCCTACTGCGAGGACAGAGATTTTCATTTCTCCTTGAAGGTCTGTGGATGGAAATTATTTTGAAAACCCAAAGCAACCAACAGTGAGGTATTTGATGGCACCCTGCAGAAGAGAAGTGCTAAGAAAAGTGAAAAGATAAGACTGAATTGTTATTCCTCAGTCTAGAGAGGAAAACTGGTGTTTCCCATCCTGTGAGTGCTACTGGTGCACCAAATCCAATTTATTGACATTCTGCTCCTAGTCATGCATGTATTCAAGAATGTTTTGGAAGAGAAGAAAATCAGGACACATGCAAACACAAACACACATAAAAATTGCATTTGATTCATTAATAAAGGAACCAATAAACTATTACAATTGGTTCAGCAGACAATTCAAAGTAAAGTACATTTGCAGTGAGGCAAGGAGTGCTGACCAGACTTTGAAGAACAGAATTTGGAAAGTAGCCTACTTGCTTTGCTTTATAAAACCTGAATCTAAAGAAAAGCTGTGGAGTGTTAGAATCTTATTAATGTTTGCTCTATGATAAAGCTATAGTTGTTTTTAATCATGTTACCTTCTACGTTTATTTTAAAATTTGTTATTATTTCTGTGTTGATTGGGTCTCTCCAGAGAAACAGAACCAATAAGAAACACAGACACACACCTATACAAGAAATTTATTAAAAGGTATTAGTTCACATGATTATGGTGGGTGAGAAGTCCCACAATCTGTGGTTTGTATACCATAGACCCAGGAGGGCCAGTGATAGTTCAAGTTCAAATTCAAAGGTCTGAGAACTGGGGAACCCATGGCAAAATTTCTATGAGTATAAGAGTTCAAAAATTGTGCGGGAGAGAGGGAGAGAGAGAGAGAGAGAGAGAGAGAGAACTCTCCCATGCAAGACCTTTTGGTCTGTTCAAGCGTTTAATGGATTGGACAAGGTTCACCTACAATGGTGAGCACAACCTCTTTTAACAAGTCTACCAATTCAAATGTAAAATCTCATCTAGAAATATCCTCATGGACTTGCCAATAATAAGGTTTAACAAAACATCTGGGTATTTTAAGGTACAGTCAAGGCAACACAAAATTTACTAACATATCCCCTTTAATTAGATAATTACCAAGTTTTATTTTCTTAAGCACCCATAATTCTGTTTTAACTGAATAGTCAAACCCTCTCTGACAACTGTTCTGACTTTTTACCACTTTCAGGGGAGTCTTGTCTTTTGATAAAACTGACAATTGGGTGAATTCTTATTCAACAACTTCTTATTGTATTCTAATTTAAGGAACTCCCTTTCAAGGATCCAAAACCAACCAGTGCATGACCAATTCCCAAAAGTGTCTCTTGAGCCAGGAAAAAACCCAAATGCTGAAGGTATTTGAGCCCACTAACTCACTCGTCAAACCCCTACTGTTGGGGCTGGGGATGTAGCTCAGTGGTAGAGTGTTCTTGGTTCTATCCCCAGTACCAAAATCAGCAACAACTGCCCCCCAAAAAAAACCTTGTCTTGTCTCCTTCCTTAGAAGTCCTGTTACCTCTTTAGAAATTTTCATGTTAAATAATTAATTATATCATTTTCCCATATATGTTTACATTTTAACAGAAGGAAATATTAAGATGCATTTAAATATTGAGTATATATTGAAGACTTACGCTCCACTCTATCATCATTCATGGCAAATTCTTATTTTTAGGAATTGTAAGTGCCATAGTAGCATTATATATAAAAAGTCCCAGAACTCCTCAACTTTGTGTTCAGTGGACTTTCAAGAGGGTGCCAATTCAATTGTAGTCTTTTTGATAAATGGCGCGGGGATGACTGGATATCCATATGTGGCATAATGAAGTTGGACTGCTACCTCACTACATACATTAAAATGAACTGAGGGGGCTGGAGCAGTGGCTCGGTGGTTGCAGCGCTTGCTCAGCATGCTCGAGTGTATGGGTTCAACCCCAGCACCCACGTGACTAAGTGTCAGAGCAATAGAAGTCATGTGAAAGGCTCAATAAAAATTGATTCTCTCTGTTTCTCTCTCTCTCTCACTGTCCTTCTCTCTTTAAAAAAAAGTTAACTGAGAATGTTTACAGACTTAAATGTAAGCACTGAAACTCTAATAAGACTCTTTAAAAATCGTTTATTATTAAACAGTCTTTGGTGCAAGATTTGGATGCATGGAATACTTGTGAATATATATTAAAATTAAATAGTCCAAACCAAGATATGTGATTTCTTTCATGAGTTTAGTGAATATTTTTCCAGCCTGAAAAAAGTCAACACATTAGTTTTTAAGAGTTTGTGCATTATAGTCAAAATATCACACCTGAGGAATTTTATTGTGATGTTGAGAAGTACGGCCTTAGATAATTTGACCTTCCGTGTCTGAAGATTCTATGCCGCTGTTTGGTTTCCGATTCTATGTGCCATCCTCCCAGCACCACTCATTCGAGAGGTGTTTGCATTAGTCCTGCAGTGCTGTGAATAAACCATGCAAGTCGGCTTTCAGAAACAGACTGAGGATGCAGGAGCACTGAGAATTCTAGGGCTGGTGGCTTACAGTGCACACAAAGGCTTGTGCATCAAGTGCTGCTGGTGAATACATTGCTGCTCTGTTGACCTTCTAAGTGGCATGATGAACAGTATTATACCATGTGACAATTACTCAACGAAAAGTTATAAACCAATTTTTTGACTACAAAAACAGTGCAACAATTATGCAGCGAAACTATAAGACTCTTAGAAGAAGGGATACGAGCAGATCTTCATTGTGTTGAAAATTGACTTATTGGATTATTTGTGGGTTTGGAGTTTAGTTTCTTTAGTGCCCTGTATATTCTGGATATTAGCCCTCTGTCTGAGGTGTAGCAGGCAAAGGTTTTCTCCCATTCTGTAAGTTCTCTCTTGATGCTCTTGACTAGATCTTTAGCTGTGCAAAAGTTTTTTAGTTTAATTGCATCCCATTCATTTATTCTTGATTTTACAGCATGAGCCATGGGAGTTTTGTTAAGGAAGTAGCTGCCGTGTCGTATATGGTGTAGTGATGACCCTACTTCTTTTTCTAGTAAGTTTAAACTTGTTGGTTTAATATCCAGGTCTTTGACCCATTTTGATTTAATTTTTGTGCAGGGTGAAAGATAAGGATCTAGCTTCAGTTGTCTACATGTGGCTGTCCAGTTTGTCCAGCACCATTTGTTGAACAGGCTATCTTTCTTCCAGACTATGCTTTTGCCCCCTTTATCAAATATCGAATAGTTCAGGATATGGGGGTTTGTCTCAGGATCTTCTATTCTGTTCCACTGATCTTCCATTCTGTTTTGATACCAATACCAAGCTGTTTTAGCTATAAGGGAAATGCAAATCAAAACTTCAATGAGATACCACCTCACACCTGTTAAAGTGGCAAAAATGAAGAATACAAACAACGACAGATGCTGGAGGGGCTGTGGGAAAAGAGGAATACTGTTACAATGCTGGTGTGATTGCAAACTGGTTCAGCCACTATGGAAAGCAGTGTGGAGAATCCTCACAAAATTAAGGATGGAACCACCTTATGACCCAGCTATCCCACTCCTGGGTATTTTCCCAAAAGAGTTTAGAATCAGCGTTATTATAGTGATGTGGCTTCCTCAATGTTTATAGCAGCTCAATTTACTGTAGCTAGACTATGGAACCAACCCAGATGCCCCTCACTCGATAAGTGGATATAAAAACTATGGTACATATATACAATGGAATACTACTCAGCCATTAGAGAAGGCGATATTATGGCTTTTGATATCAAATGGACGGAGATAGAAAGAATTATGCTAAGTGAAGTATCCCAATCTCAGAGACTCAAGGGCCGAATGGTTTCTCTCATCTGTGGAAGCTAGAATACATGGGGAAGCAGTAGGTTAAACGGCTAAACT
>PVKS010016147.1:0-44848 GCA_004027875.1 Aplodontia rufa
CAGGGTCTCAGTAAGTTGCTTAGGGCCTCGCTAAATTGCTGAGACTGGGTTTGAATTTGCCGTCCTCCTGCCTCAGCCTCCCAAGTTGCTGGGGTTGCAGGCGTGTGCCCCTGTGCCCAGCTGGAGCACATTAAGTTCTGAAAAAATAAGTAGTTTGGACTTTTATTACTTCATGTAAAAAGCATCCCCACTGGAGTCACCGGGATGGACGGAGAAGTGAGGATGCTACAGGGACAGAACACAGTCCTGGGGGAAGGGGAGGTCAGGAAACAGCTCCCAGAATGGCTGTCTCTCTTCATTGAAAGGGACTGTAGGATTGAAAGGAAAAACCCTACACAAGAAATGTGTTGAGGAAAACACCAAACTATAGTTTCCAAAAATTTAACATGTTCCAGGTTCAATAAGACATATTTAATTTCTAGAACCTGTTGATTTTGACATTTTTTTAAAAAATAATATAGTTGTGTTTCTGAAGTTGCAGGATCACATTCCACCCTCTGTAAAGCAGGGTGATTTTTATGTGGCTTGTAATCCTCTTGGTTACACCCTAAATAGAGATCAGAATTAACTCCATGGGCCCCCCAACCAGTGGTACCAGCAGAAGAATGAATGTCACAGATGTCTTTGGGGGGGGTGTGCACGTGCATATGTGCATGGGTGTGTGCATGTGTATGTGTGTGCACATGTGTGTGTGTAGTCTGTGTGTGTGTGCGTGTCTGGTAGAGACTGAGACACAGAGAAAGGCCCAAGAGAGGGGGCAATGAGTTTGCTTGATGCCCACATTCCTTCTTTCCAGGCACAAAGAAGGTAGCTGTTATTCATGTAGGAGCCCTTCATCTCCGTAAAGTTTTTCTAATAAGAAGTTTTTATGAAGATGTGTGGGTGTGTTTGACAGTCATTAAATCCCTGTGTGTTTTTCAATTTTAACAGAAATAATCTGGAAATAATACTGAACAGCAATTTTACATTGCTCAAAAGTCAGTGTTATATATAACCAATGCCCACTGGGTAAAGGCAAAATACTGTCATATAGCTACCAGAAGTAAAGTTTTTAACTGAATGAAGAAAATTTACAGATGATTTCTAGTCTTTCTAGTATTTTAAGTTAACAAAATATTAAACCATTGGATTATTAGATCTTAGCTTTTATGACAACATGAGTACCCTGTGTGATTCAATTAATTTTCCAGGTCTCTGGTAAGATGCATTCAATCTCTGTTAGATTTCTTTCTTTTCCTCTTCTGTGTTTGGCCCCCAGTCACACACACACACACACACACACACACACACACACACATTTTTAATTCCTTATTATTTTTTAACCTGGTACCAACAATAACAGAGCTATGATAGAGAGTTGTTTTGGTAACAGGATTATCTTCTGTAAGTGTTTATTCGATACTTTTATGTGAAAGGCCTGAAAGGTAACTCCCGCTGTGGTTCCTGCCCTCCAGGAATTAACAGTCTAGTTGAAGAGATGGACAATCCGGAAAGGAAGTGGCGCCATCTTGTTGGAATGTTTATTTTCCAATAAGTGTTGGAAACTGCGTAGATGAGGAAAAGGCATCCCAAGGGAAGACATCAGCCAGAGCAGGAAAGAAGGGTGGGATTTGTAATTTCAGAATGCTAAGAGCTGGGAGCACCTGAGGGATCATCACTGTGTGGTTATGTTTTTCCATTTTCCTTCTCTTAGCAGGCTATGAGAGTACCAAATCTGCAACACAGCGTACTGCATGGACAATTGTATTGACAACAAATCCTCAATTCAACAGGTGGACAGAGATGTATTCTGTCATCCTTGGGTGGTCACAGTCCAGTGAGACAGAGAACAAAGCATGTGATGAGCGCTACGATGAGGGAGGTACTGGATATTATGGGAGCAAAACGGAGGGCACCCAGCTTGCTTGGGAGTTGTCAGAATCGAAGGAAGGGGCTCAGATTTTCAGCATGAGAAGTGCTGTTTTGACCTTTTATTTCAAAGCACAGGGAACCTCTGTGCACAGGTAAGAAGGAATGAGAAATATTGCTTTTCTTAGAGGATGTAGCATGGGAGGTGGGCACCAAAGGCAGACAAGGGCCAGACACAAAAATCCTTCATATGACAATGTTAAGGGGGTTTCTATTCATTGATCAGGAGGATAGAAGACCTGGGTTCCAGTCCTGGCTGCCAGTACTGCTTATGTAATTCTGGTCACAGCTCTCTTTGGGCTTTCCTTTCCGCACTTGTAACCCAGGGGCATTTGTCCCTTGAGATCTCTTCTAGCTTCAAGCTGTCTTTGTGGCAATGTTTAACGCACTATGGCACTTCTTGCTTTGCTTTGCTCTCTTATGTGCTTTAGATAGAAGTCCTTCACTGACAAGGGTTGGTACTCACTGTATTTGTGGCCAGGAGCTTTCTATGTTAGAGTATTAGGAAGAGTTCACCTTTGTCTTGAGTCCTTGGCCTTTGTGTTAAAGTGGAATGAAGAACGTTGCAACGTCTGACAGGAGTAATTATTATTCAAGCCTTTTCCTTCTTGCACGTTGTGTGGACTTTTTTATATTCTTACAATTTTTCACGAGACCATTGCATTGAGTCAAATGCATTTTTTTTTTATTAAACTCTGTTTCTTACAACTGGAATAATTCTTCCTTCTCTCCACTTCATGGCTTTGTAAGTATTACTAAATGCTTGGACTTTTAACACATTTTATGTTTTTTTCCCATTTTGTTATGCCTTGACTTGGTATAAGAAGTCTTGAGAAATTAAAAATTGAATAAGAAAAGTATAATTAGCACCTGTATTTTTATCATCAGCATGAAATGCTATTGATTTTTTTTCTATATTTTCTTAAGGTCAAATTTTAAAATTTCAGTAAAATAATAAAATTATTTCAGATGAATGTAGATTTTTCTTTGATCATTATAGAAGTCTATTTTTCAAACCCCCACCATGTGCTCCATCTTTAAATCTGAAAAGCATTCAAAAAACATTTATTCAAATTACAAATATCCAATGTATATCTATAATAAATGGAGTTTCATAAATTAAGTCAATTTGTGTGTGTGTGTGTGTGTGTGTGTTTTAGATTTTTTAAAATATGGGGTTGAAGTGGTGGCTCAGCAGTTTCGGTGCTTGCCTGGCATGTGCAAAGATGTGGATTTGAGCCTCAGCACCAGGTATGTATCAAAGTGTCTAAGCAATGAAAGCCACATGAAAAACTAAATAAAATTGATTCTCTCTCTGTCTCTCACTCTCTCCCACCTCCCCCTCTCTCTTTAAGGTATATATACACCAAGAAATAAAATTGAGAATTAGATTTCTATCAAGGGAACCAATTAAAATAGGATGAAGAAAATGAACTAAGACCACAAGGTAAGAGGAAAATATGTTGAGGGGAGAATGGTCAACTGGCCATTGGATTGTTCTGCTGGATGTGGCTCCTGGTAATACTTCTATTTATTTATTCTGTGAGAGAAAATTAATTAAAATTTTTTTCATCTGGTTTTTGTTTTCCCTCCACTTAGTTGTATATGTGGTGCTTGGGATCAGACCTGGATCCTCACACCTGCCGAGCCAGTGCTCTACTGCTGAGCCACTGCTCCAGACCCTCAGGGTTACTTTTAATGGGCCACTCTTGTTCTAGGGTCAATTTTGCCTGAATTGCTCAGCATGGGCCCCAAGGAATATTTGACCAAATAATCTTTTTATTTAGGGGGATACTACATAATGCTGCCACCAGGCCCTTGGACTCTCAAGCCTCCAGAATGTGAGCCAAATAATCCTGTGCTCCTTATAAATCGCCCAGTCTCAGGTGTTCTAACAGCAAAAATGAACTTAGGTAACAATTTCGCTTTCCCTACAGAAACACAGGAAAACATTTTTCCTTGTTCATATTCTCTGAAAACTGGAGAATAATGGATACAGATGATTCTAATCATGAGTTTGAATCTTGGCAAATAGAGGCAGAGACTCAGGGGCAGTTAAGAAATTGTTCATGACTGGATTTGCATGAATAATTCGTGATTTTTCCAGTCCATTTTTGAGTTCCATGTCAGGCACTGTTTGTTGCTAAGTACTTCATATACAAGAATATCTCTCCTAATGCTCCTGATAACTGTATGCACTGAATTCTGTTATGCTATTCACTTTTCATTTGAGGAAAACTTCTATTGTCTTTTATAAAAATCTGGAATTATGAATCAAAGTATCCCTATTGTGTAAATTGAGCCATGACTCCTTATGTCTAGCCTATCTTTGTCCCTGTCCAGAGCTGAATCTGGATCATCCACCCTCCCTTTGATTTATTGTTCCATATGTGAATTTTTCTCATTAAATTAGCCAAAGTTGGATTCTCTTGCTTACAACTCAAAGTCCTGATTTGTACCTAGGCTCTGCTTCCCAGTTCTTAATTTTACAACATTAATCCTTATTCTTTCCAAGAAGCTGCTTAAAATACCATATTTAGTGCTGAACTTGATGTTACAGGGTTAGATTTGCATTCTTTCAAGTTAGGACTTCTACTGCATGTACCCTGTTTTTGAGCAATGCCTAATTTTAAAAGTAAAGTTGCTTCTATTTTCCTCTGATTTTGACAAACAGCTTAACTAGTGGATGTCGTTGGCCAAATAATGGTCTTCTAATATAGCTAGGACCAAATTTCTGGAATCTAAGATCTTAAAAAGGAGAGATTAACCTAATTTATCTGAGTGGGCCCTAAGTGTAATCACTGGGTATTTGTAATAAGAAGGAGACAGAGGCAGGGCTGACCTCATGATGGCAGAAATAGGGTTTAGAATGATGTCTTATGAGAATGGAGGAAAGGGTCACAAACCAAGGAGCACAGGATGGTCACCTGAAGCTATAAAACGGAAGGAAAATAAGTCTCCCCTGAGATCATCCTGGTAATACTTTAGTTTTATTCCTGTGACAGTCACTTCAGACTTAGGACCTCTAGAATGCTAACAGAATACCTTTTTAGTTTTTTAAAGCAACCAGACTTATAGTAATTTGTTACAGTGGCAACAAAAGCCTAAGTATTGATGAAATAAGATCATCATTTTATAGGACTATACATGGCACAGGAACAGAGTATGTTTGACTGCATTAGAGCTTCAGCTGGGGAAGATCAAAGGTGACTCACACACGTGCATTGTAAAATGTTCAGGCAGTACATTGTGTCTTGTGATTTCTATAGGGAAGACAGAACACTTTCATCATTGATGGATTTTTTAAAGCAAATGATATGAAAACTTTTGGCACAAGCTCGTTTAATTTCAAAAGTTCGTATCTCAAATGGTCACATTTTTTTTCATGACGTATCACTAATAATGTTTCTGCCATAGGTTTTTCCAGCCTCGAGAGTCATTCAGGGTTGCTAGGAACAGCAAGAGGAATTAAGTTTGGCTGGAATGCCAATGGAATATGACCTACATCTAAAGAAGAGTCCCAGGGAAAATGTATGCCCAGAATAAAACTTATTTTGTTCTAAGAGCCATTTGTCCTTTGGGGAAGGGAAGAGTAAATTAATCAACGTGGCTGAATCATTTGAAGGATGATAAGACTTGGGGAGTGCAGCTCCTATGAAAGTAGTGCCCCGTGAAGATACTATACACCTGGTAAGCTTTTAGAAATTTAATAAAAGATGTTATAAATATTTTAAATGACCACAGGGTCCTTTGTTAGGAAGGGAGTAAGAGCTCCCTGTTTCTTTTCCTCTGTGTGTGTGTGTGTGTGTGTGTGTGTGTGTGTATGCATGTTGGCGAGGTGGGGGGGTGAGGTGAAGTGAGTGAATACCTGTTAGGATTGTTTGAATAATGTCTCAATATATTGCTATTGTTAATAAAATTATGGTTGGTGCACCAAGCAGAATGCATCTGAAATAAATAGCTTCTAAACCAATATTACAGAGATTTCCAATATCAGCCTGTTCCTATTTCACAGTGTGTAGATAATAGGAGTGGAGACACATCTAAAGGTCATTGCTTATGCTGTGGTTATATGTCTTACAATGTCTGACTGATGTTTTTAAAAGAGAGGCTGAATACTTATACCATCCAGGATGGAGATTCTCTCAGATGCTGACAAACATGCATCTATCTAGATAATGGAACTGATTCTTTTTTATTTTTTTATGTGCGTTTGTTCACATAAATACAACACATAGAGCATTCAGCTGTGATTCATGAATAAATCTTGAAGATGCATGAGAAGACACAGCATTCAAATTTGATTTTCAAGTAAGGTGGGGGGAGACATTGCCCATGGGGATGCACGCTAGTTCATTAAATTCCTTGGGTTCAATGGGGGAGGTAAAGCTGCACTGGACACGAGATTTACCTCTCTTAGAGTCAGCCCTTGATCACAGAAGGCCAACACTTTGTGGGTTTTGTTACTGCTGCTATTATTTCTATTACATTGTCAAGATCTTTGCCATCTAGCTAAATGAAAGGCAAAGGCCGCGTTGCTTGGTCAACGTGATGACTTCCTCCACGTTGAAGCTCTGTGACTAAAACATCCAAGAAGAACAATTTTAGAGGAGGAAAAGTTTATCTGGGGACTCACAGTTTCAGAGGTTTCAGTCCACAGGCAGCAGCTCCGTTCCTTGGGGCTTGAGGTGAGGCAGAACATCATGGTGGAAGAGTGTGGAGGAGGGAAGGGGCTCAGGACGATGCAATCAGGAAGCAGACAGAGACTCCACTTGCCAGATACAAAATATCATCCCCAAAGGCATGCCACCAATGGCCCACCTCCTCCAGCCATCCCCTACCCTTCTCCAGTTACCACCCAGTTAACCCCTATCAGGGGATTAATGCACTGATTGGGTTGAGGCTCTCATAACCCAATCATTTCACCTCTGAGCCTTCTTGCATCGTCTCACACATGGGCTGTTGAGGGACAACTAGCATCCAAACTATAACAGCACCTGTGGTAGGTTTCGTTTCAGTTCTGGAGGGTCAAACTATTCTTTCTTTCCCAAAAGCAGCTGGAAAGTTTGAAGAGTAGAATGACAAGGTATGGTTCACAGTGAGGACCAGGCAAAATGTGGTACGCCATCTTGCCTGCCACTTCCTCCTCCCTTTTCCAGGGTAGGCATTGCTAACTGCTCAGGTCTCTGCTCTGACTTTGGAGGAAGCCTCTCTCTCTCTTCTGAGCATCACATGCTGTGAAACCGTAGTCATTGACAGGGAAATTTAAATGCTATCTTTTCATCAAGTAGGCAGGTAGCTCAAGCTCACAAGGCTCATTTAATTACTTACCTATAAAATGAGTATAAGAATGCCCTCATGGGGCTAATGAAGCAACTGGAGTGAGAGATCTGAGGTGCAGAGGGGCTGAAGGTGATGGGTATTACACTCCGTGTGGCTGGATGAGATTTTCACATGGGAGTCAGCCTGTGTGGACAACACTGTAGTCAGCAAATCAGAAGTGAGTTTTGAAAACCAAATCCACCAATATCAAGAGATGTCCCCTTTTGTTGCTTACTCACTCACTGGAATAATTTATTATTATTATTGATCATTATTATTAGTCAACCGAGAACACACTTACTATAGACGAAAGTCTGTTCCTCTTGAGAAAAATTCAAACTAGCAGGAGAAGATGTGTTCATCAAACATGCTATTTTGTAACGTTGAATTGTTTACAGCTCTGGACCAATTACCAATGAATTTTAATAAATAGAGGAAAAGCGCTCCATGCCAACCCAGTTACTTCGAATCCTAAATTTACCTGCCTCACCAGTATTCCTAGAAAAAATATCATAGTGTACCTGTTTGACGCTCAGATGGGGTATATGTAACTTTTCAACACAGAATAACCAGTATCTTTTCATTGAGCTGTGGTAGGTATCAGGGAATACAAGAATTGTCATTGAGCAGATTGGAAATATTCCTCTGTAGCATTCCCCTGGCACCTGGTAATTATGCAGATCTCTTAGTAAGCGAACATTTTAGAAATGACATGTTCAGAACAACAGTACATATTAAACACAGTATTTGTTTTGTCTTAGATGCCTGGTACTTATGGAATCTTGACTAATAAGACCCACCATAGCGTCAGGATACCTTCTGTGTAAGAGAACTTGCTCCTGTAGTTAACATGACATGAACATGGCTGTCACATTAAAAATGATACTGGGAAATGATGAACATTTCATTTTTTTTTCTTGATGGAGGTGGAGATCAGGGGGCAGGAGATTAATAAAGGGAGAGAGAAAGAAAGGTCCATTCATTTAAAAATGACAAAAATAGTATTTCTCAGTTTGTTCTCTCTGTCAAACAAAGATAATAAACCCTGTTTTACCTTCCAGAGTTGTTTTGAGGTACAAATTGGGTAAAAGATTTAAAGTTCCTTGGAGAGTTAGAAAACATGAAGTGTGTCTGACATCCCTTCCAGTTCAGCCTTAAAGTAATATAAGATAATGTGATTGCAGGGACAGAAAGCAGAATGGGCTTCAAATTCCCAGAAACAGTCCTTCCCCACCTTTTCCCTTAGTATTCCACTCTGTGATAGCCCCACCTTGGAGTACATTGTGCAAATGGACCCCTGGCTGGACAGGGGCAAACAGCCTGGGAGCTCCTCTCATCTCGGATCTGCAAGGTGGGTGAACTTCCTGACACACCTGCCACCCAGACAGGACTTTGTTGAGATGCTGATGAAGCCAGTGCTTTCAGGAACCCTCACTTTGTGGGTTCCATCTGTCATCCTGCATCTTATTTTTTTATTCCTAATTGTCCATTCATTTTCTTTTAAAATGTTCCTCAAATGATATCAGCTTCAGGTGTCACAAGACTATTTTATTTATTTATTTAAAGAGAATGAGGGACAGTGAAAGAGAGAGAGACAGAAAGAGAATCAGTTTTATTTATTTTTTTCATGTGATTTTCATTGCTCCAACATTTCATTGTGTACGTGGTGCTGGAGTTTGAACCCGCATCCTAGCGCATGTTGTACAAGTGCTATAAGCACTGAGCCACTGCTCCAGCACACAGTACTGGCTTTTAACTCATGCTTAAAATTCATGTATGATGCACTTTTAGATCAGAGCCTACAGTTTGTTTATGATGAGCACTAAACCAGCAATTCATTCGATGGCCACTAGGCATACCTAGATCATAATGATGACTGAGCTTCTCGATGAGGTTTAGCCCTATGTTATTTAAAATATATAAATACATTAATTAATTAATATAGGTATGTGTTTAATGGGCACAAACTATACGTAGCATTCTGAAATGCTATAATAGCAACTGTTTGGAGCAAGGGTTTGAGAAATAGAAAAATTATGCCTTAGTTTTCAGTGTCTTCATATGAACGCTTCTACTACTAATTCTACCATCAGCTGGTGCAATAAATCCTTTTGCAAATTCTTCCTTACAGAGATGATGGAAATAGAAAGCAAGCTTCCAATGTAGGGTCTCTCTGTAAGGTGTTCAAAGCCTACAAGTCTCGCTGACCTCTAGCAGTCGTGACATATCACATGTCTCATTTCTGGGTTGCATCTGATGGGATGTGGTAGGGACTCGTGTCTCAAGCATGAGCTTTCAGTTATTTCCAAGGAAATTTTGCTTTAAACCAAAAGCAAAGTAAGGAGAAATAGTCTTTGGAATTGTTTCACTTTTCTTCTCAAGGCCCCCTTACTTCTCGAACATCTGCTTTGCTCAATTTGCCTTCAATGAGTCATGGAATCTCAGAGTTAGAGGGAAGTGTCGTAGCTTCCCTTAGTTGATTCTTTCTTAAGCGATCTCTGTAGTATTTTTGACGAGTGCAGGCCTTTAGCTACCGGGGCATATCTGGTGATGGGAAACCCATGGTCTCCATCCCGTTGACATTGCTACAGTTGCTGGAATGCTCTTCCTTGCTCAAGAACATTTTCTCTAAACAGATCGTTTTCCCTTCCCGTGTGGTCAAAGATCCTACTTCTCTGGTCACTAGTTTTGTGACAATTCTCCCCTTATTCTACTATAACTTTTACCAAGGTGCTAACTGATGATTAAATTCTTCCCTAAAGCCTATTAT
The DNA here is from genome assembly GCA_004027875.1 of Aplodontia rufa. Lineage (NCBI taxonomy): Eukaryota > Metazoa > Chordata > Mammalia > Rodentia > Aplodontiidae > Aplodontia > Aplodontia rufa. The sequence continues at coordinate 10,001 of PVKS010016147.1, forward strand.
TGATTAATAGAAATTTATGAAACATAAATAAATAAAAATCTCTGTAAGAACATCAAGAATTAATAACAATGACATTAATAATAACAATGAAATTCTTGGTACATGCTTAAAAACAAGCTTCTTTTTCTTTTCTCTTTTTTATTTATTAAGGAGTAGAGTTGTTGTACACTCATAAATGCATATAAAGTAACAATATCATATGTATTTGATCCTAATCCAGACTCACATTCACATAGAACACACCCCAGCCTCTTGATTCTTCTATATTTTTTCCCTATAATAGCTATAAATGTCCATATATGTGTATATGTACATACACACACACACATATATATATATGATTATGAATTTTCCAGAATTAAATGATTGCATAAGTATTATTTGGCTTCATTGAGGGAGGTAAAGAATATGCTACACGGTTGATTGTCTCCCTAGATCCTTCCCTACCTTCCCTCCTTCTCCTGTCCTCCCACCTCTCCCCACACCTCCCTCCCCTACATACCTACGGTTTCCCTCATCTTCAAAGCCTGGGGTGAGGGTAAAATTTAATTAGCCTATTCATATGATCCACATCTAAAACTAAGGGTGCATTCACCATACTCAAAATATGTGGGCCCCCAAACCAATATTGAGGTCTACTGGGAAGTGGAAGTGAAAACAGCTATTGAGGGGGGCAGGGTATTGCACATGCCTGTCTTAACATCATTCTTGTTCAGTTGTGCACTTTCCCTATGCTGCACTGGTCGACCAGATTTCTTCATATCCATCATTTGAGGCTTAACTCATGTTCTACCTGTTTATAAAACCTTCCCCAAACCTCTCACTCTTTCCTCCAGCACCTCCTGAAATACCTGCTGTCCATGCTGCACTACTCAGGACTCGCTTATGCACATACTTAATGAAGATTTTGTTATATATGGGCAGAATATTTTATTTACTTAAGTTTTTTAAGCACCTTAAAGGATTAGATCTTGCAGCTAAATTGGAATTCTTAAAGCAGAGAGGCCTGCAGCCCCACTCTAATGAGAAATGAAGGGAAGCTGGACATGGTTCACATGTCTTTCATGGGATAATTCTTTTACCCTGTACATCCTAGTGTTTAGTTGTCTGATTTAGTTGTCTGACTGGTGACCAGGAGGTCTTGATGTGGAAAACTTCCTTATACTGCATAGGACTTTGTGGCTCTTGTCTCACCTTTGTCAAGTATATGACTCCCTGACCTTCCTTTTGGCTCTGGAAACTCCCAACTTTATGTTCTCCCTAGTAAACCATAGAAAACCCAAACCAGGGCAGCCCCTGATTCTTCAGATGGATGGTACAAGTTAGAAGATATCACTCACAGACTTGGGGCAAAGAAGGTACCATGAGTTGGGAGAACAGTCTTCATCAGCCCTCAGACATGTGAAACAAGAATGAGAATCAGCCATAGAAAGGGATAAGAAGATATGGGAGGGGAGAGAAAGGGGGAGAAAAAGAGAGAGAGAGAGAGAGGAGATGAGAGAGAGAGTGCTAGTGTTGTAAGGGAAACAAGGACAAAGGTCATTTTTTAGTTCATGGACAAATTCTGATGGTTAATTTAAAGAAAGTCATGTGAAAGCAAGAGTCTGGTCTGCTCCTCAGGAGAAGGGACTCGAAGTTCCTAACGCTGGCCACCAACTTGAGCGAGCAGTTTGGGTGTTGTGTTCTGCTAATGCCTAGGCAGCAGTGACTGCCGTCTTGTTCCCATCATAACTGGGAACAGGTAGGCAAAAGAAAGTATGAGTTGACAAACAGCGGTCAGTCCACCAGGTCATGTCGCTGCATTGACCCAAACTCCCAGGCTACCCATCAACTACTGCAAGATGGCATAGTTGAAACTTTAACCCTGGACATTTGCTCCCATATTTGTAAGTTCCCACCATCACCTGGCCCCATGAAGGTGGCTGCACCATTTCCATACTTATCACCCCAGGAAGGGGAGGAGACAATGGAAAGAAATCAGAGGCAAGAAACTGTAATCCTTGTTGTTTGCTTTTTGGGGTTCTTTTCCCAAAAGACATAATCCTTTGAAAGCTGGCATTGAAAGCGATTGGGGGAAATAGCGTGGACAAGCGAAAGGCTTTTTCTGCCATCCCTAATAGGAAGCATTTCCCTGGGTTGAACGCGGAGCTTGGAAAGAGGAGAAAGACATCACAAGGGACATCAATGAGGTCACAGGGAGAGGATCAACACCGAAAGACCACAGCAACACAAATCATCTCTCAGAGGGGCCCACAGGCTGGGGCACTCACTGTGGGAGTGGAGTGGGCAGCCCACAAGCTTCCTAATCCCAGCCCAGCGATTTCCCTGCAGAAAATCTGCCTCCAGGGCTCTGCCTGACCTGCTTATCCCCAGCTTCTGGGCAGGACTTGCTTTGCAAGTATTCATTTATTTCTCCCTGAGGATTAGTAGACTTGAGATTTTTGTTCGGTCCTTTTACACATGTACACAGGCTCGTGTAGACACCCCTCTGTGAAGTTTCAAGAGTGAAGATGGCAAAGTCTGGGCATCTAATGGCTGTTATTGATGGTGATGGTAAATCAAAAGCTCCTTCCCCCATAACATGGATCTTGAGAAAGAAGAGGATGAATGAGGAGTGAGGGCTGCTTATCAGCAGGACCATGATTAAAATACACCAATGACACCCAGAGTGCGGTTGTGTGCATATTCCTCCATGTGGACCCTGTCCAATTCATTAACTTCTCTCCTCTCATCCTTCCGTCAGTGACAAACCTGAACCAGACAGATGGGATATGGATAGGTCTTTTCTCTCTCAATAGTTTTTCCTTGTTTAGCCACATTTTCCTATGTTGGGGATGTACAAATGAGAATTTTTAAAAATGTAGGCCATGCCTTTGACTGTATCAGGTGCCACACCCACCAATTCATTCAATGCTGCATGGAGTTTGCCCTCTACAAAGTAGTTATCATGGTACTGAGTACCAATGATACAAACATGAGTGAGACTTTACCTTTGTCCTCAGAAAAATTCATAGGTGAGGGATGCATAAACAGAAAATTACAGTGAAATTTGTTAAGTGCTGAAATAAAGCTCTTCAAGTGCTACTAAGGGATTGCAACAGAGGAAAACAGTAACTGCAGGGGAGGTGGTCTTTGCTCCATCAGGCATCATAAGAAATGCATCCAGACAGGCATACAAAGCTCCCCAAGGTAACAAAATATCGTGGGGCATCACTGGGCCAAAGGCCTGCAGATACTCTCAGAGATCACTGACTTCAATCTTCCAGGAATCTGGAAGATCTAATCTTAGCATCCAGCACAGGAAAAGTTGGAAGTGATGGACCCATCCAATCCATTCTCAATATTCTAGAAAAAAAAGAAAGAGAGGGAGAAAACTCAACTCCTATATACAAAACCAAGATCGTTCAGTGTCTTTATGAAGTCTTCATATTATACTGTTATATTTTGGATCTGGAATGTCCCTCATTGTCACATGTGTTTAAGGCTATTCCCCATGTAGCAATTTTCATAGGTAGGGCCTTCTGGGAGGTGATTGGATGATGAGGGCTCTGACCTTCTCTGTGGGTTAATTCATTGCTGATTTCATAATACGATGAATTACTGGGAGATGGTGAAAACTATAGGGAGTGGGGCCTACTTGAAGGAAGCCAGTCCCTGGGTGCATGCTCTGGAAGTGTGTATTGTGTCCCTTCCTCCTCTTTCTCTCTGCTTCCCAGCTGCCATGAGATGAGCAACTTCCCTTCGCCACACCCTTCAGCCATGATGATCTACCTCATCTCAGACTCAAAACCATGGTGCCAGATGACCATGCACTGAATCCTCTGAAAGCGTGAGTCAAAATAAATTTTTCCTCCTCCCAGTTGTTTTGTCAGGTATTTTGTATATACAAGAAGTTATTTAACTTTGACCCCAAAGTTCAGTTCTACCTCCCTCTCTCTTGAGTATTGAACAGGAAACCTCACTTTCTAAATCCAATTTATATTGAAGGCAAGATGCAATAACTACAGAAGGGCCAGGTACCAGATCATTCTGGCACCAAGAGGGGAGTCGCATATGCCGTGCACAGGCTAGTCACTTTTCAAAATGTATGCTTAAGACAAACATGACCAAACCCAATTTTGTTCTTTCAGTTTTCGAAAGAGTCCTCAGGATATGTTCCTGATTTAAGGTAATCAGAATGGCATGCAGTAGTTTCACACCTTCCAGTTAATTGAATTCTGAGGGGAAAATCAGGGGTTTTTTGTTTTTTTAAGAATGACTAAAATAATAGTATCACCTGAGTTTAAGAAGTAAATCAAAGCCCTTTGGAAGATGCAGTCTTCCGCCTGTTCATTGAGGCAGACTTCGCTATTGGAACCTTGGACAAGGGAAATTGCCAAGATGAAGGAAGGGGTAGATGGCCAGGGAAGGCAAAAGCTTTGCTCTGCTGCACCCAAGCCAATTCAATGAAAAAAGGTTATAAGGAAACTGAGATCAAGCCAGAACCCAGCCAGCTCACGCAGGTGCTAAATTTAGAATCCTGGCCCGTCTGTCTCCCTCTTCTACCATAGCCTTCCTAGTCTGAGACTCGGACTACCTCCATGTGTCTCTGCAGAGACCGTTCATCTCCCTCGAAGGTTTTAAAAACAAAAGGGACTTTTTTTGAAGAAGAAAAAAAAATTACAATTGTGAGCTCCATTTTCTGATTCCTTTAACATCATCCCGCTTTTAGCATCCCTGTGTTTTGCCCTCTGGTAGGTTGGGGTTTGATAGAGAGATCTGTGAGTGAAGATGGCCGATTTACAAACCATCCTACTGGGTGCCTAATAAAATGCAAATCGAAACATGGGGAGAAGAGAAGTTTTCCGTCCTTCCCTTTACAAATAAAGTGTTATGGCGCCACTTGCGGGGATCAGGAGCTCCATGCTGGGGCTGCATCTGCTCTTTCTGACAGCTCCCCAAAGAACGCTGATTCTCCTTTTTTGCAAGCCAGCAAGCTGTTGTTGGATTGTACAAAAGAAACCTGCTGAAGGAAAAAAAGTGAGAAGAGATTCAAAACCTCCTGGAAGAAAAAAATCAAAAGTCAAAAAAATGTATGATAATAAAACACAAATTCATATTCTCAATAAAGGAAGCCCTTTTAAGTAAAGTAGAAGGGTTGCAATATCATTGGGCCATGAGGCCAAGTATGTGAATGCCAGTGAAGTGACCAGGAGGTAGTAGAAAACCAGAGAGTGCCTGTGCCCTGCAAGGGGGGGCTTTGATGTGGCCACCTGGTGCCTGAAGACACTGCCTTGCACTGGTGGATGTTGCAGCTTTTAAAGGAAGCTAGAATTCTATATTTTATGTAACATCCCATTTTTTTAATTTATTATTTATTTTTGCCAGCAAAACTGAATGGGGTTCTTGGGCTGTTCCTTTCAGCTCCAGGTTATGGGAATGCTGGGACTGCCTGGATCATCTGAGCTTGCTTGGCAAAGGAGGGAGTCCTTGAGAAGAAACAGAAGACCCCAAAGGATGATCAAGAAGATGCATAAAGCAGTGGAATCTTGGAAGCCTGAGCTTTGAAATCCTTGAACATGGGCAGGGAGATGAAAAGCTACTCTCATTCATGCATGAGGCGTCCACCCTATACCAGAACCTATGCTAAAAATCATCCTGTGTCCCATCCTTGCTGAAGAATCATCACCAACACACAGATGAGAATCTAGGAGAAGAATGACAGCTAGGAAGTGATGAGGAAAGTGTCTTGGTACCCTTTCCAAATGGGTGTAACTGAAACCCAGCAGAATTCCAAAGCTGTGATTTCATAAACGATGAATAAATACTGGACAGATATCTGTCCTAGAGAGAGTGAGAGAGGAAAGAGGAGGAAGAGGAAGAGGAGGAGGTGGAGGAGGAGGAGGAAGAGCAGGAGGAGGAGGAGGAGGAGATCAACTGCTTTATATAAATGTTTGCATAAGAAATCTCTTGTTAGCATGTTCCTAATACTGATATTTAGATGATGTCAATCACTTTTGTGAATTCTAAGGGGCAGGTCTTATTTTGTAAAACCAAAGCCACATTTCATTATAATTGTTCATCGTTCCTTGCTTTGCAGTCTTATTATCCACTGGGGGGAAAAACAGATCAAAAATTTAAACTAGGACACAACTAGTGAACTAATGAACTGCCCTTTTACACAAAACTGATTTGTCTTCTTTGATATTCCTCCAGTGTGCCCTGTACACATCACACATTTTTGTTCCTGAACTTACTCTAAGCTTTTCAAAAAGGAGGAGATTTTGAAGGTTAGGGTTAGGATAAAGAGGTCTCCAGCCATCCTTTACGAGGGCTAGAGTTTGAGAAACTGGGCATGCTCACTAAGAAGACTTGGTAAACCAGGCTTTTATTTATTTCAAGGGAAAGACACCTGTACATATTTTCAAATACTTGGGGTTGGTCCAGTGGAAATATAGGTTTAAAATTCTACCTACTTAGCAGGGTACAAACCTCTACCAAGAGACAATTTTCACTGCAAGGTGTTGAGAAAGATCAGGCATATGGGAGCTGTAACTGGCTTCCGTGAAGGTGGGGCTGCACACCATACCTGCTGTAGAAGATTCTAGCTAAGATGTAGAAGGTGTACAAAAACTAAGACCTCTGCCCAGTAGGTTAGATGACAAGGCCATAATCATTTCCAAACTTTTATTATCTATTCCAGATCATTGATACATTTTCTGGATGAAATGTGAATGAAATATAATTTGTATATGTGTGTGTGCTTACAAAGAAAGGTAATGAAAGAATCATACGTTTACCAAATACCTTGCTGAAGAAATGAAGTGTTGCCAATGCCACAGAGCCTTCCTGTATGCTTTTCTATCATTTCCCCTTTTTCTCCCAGAAACAAACATGATGTAGATTTTGCATCCATCCATCCATTGTTTTTCTTAAACTTTTCCCATATGTATATTATGGGAAATGTATTATTTCATTGTGCCTCACTTGAACCTTATATAAATAAACTTTATTTAAAAACCAGCAAGACGGGCTGGAGCAGTGGCTCAGTGGTTATAGCACTTGCCTGATATGAGTAAGGATGCGGGTTCAAACCCCAGCACCATGTACACAACAAAGTGTTGGAGCAATGAAAACCACATGAAAAACTAAATAAAATTGACTCTCTCTCTCTCTCCCTCTTTTTCTCCCTCTCTCTCTCTTTCTCCTACTCTCTGTATTTAAAAAAAAAAAGCATGAATTATTCTGTCTTGCTTTTTGATTATGAATATATTTTAGACACCATTTTCAAGTGTATGTCGTGGTTCACTCGTTTTCGTTTCATTGAATGACTGAATTCATCCATCCTTCTACTGTTCAGGAACCTGTTTCACTTCATGTTTTTTTAATGATAAGGAGTATGAAGCTCTGAACATTCTTAAGCATGTGCAATTGCTTCTCTAAGATTCACATTTTGGAGAATGCAAATGGCTGGTGTGATGGTTAACTTAGGCATCAACTTGACTTAGCCTGACTCCTCCTGAGTCTCAGCCTGCCAGACTTTGGGCCAGAATTTGCACCATCTCCTGGTTCAGCGAGGTTTCTGTAAACTCTGCAAAGTACAGGGGCCACATTAGGTACCATAGAGCACAGCAGAGACAAGGAGGTCCCAGCCCTGGTGGAAGTCATTTAAATGTCACTCAGCTCCAGTTTTCACCACTTCCATGGTGCTCTCCAGCTGTCTGAACTTACATGAGTTGTTCCTTCTCATGCTCTTAAAACACCTATGCTCTTGTCCATATTTTTAAATTTTTTTATTGAGAAATTTATTTTTTGAACAACCATACAAGTTTTTAACAAAATAATATAAAATGTATATAGATTCTGAAGATTAGATTTACCCCCAAGAGTGCCCCTCCCAGTTACCCACTCTTATCCCTCCCTTCTCCTTCCCACGATATCTCTAAAAATGTCTTAGGTTGTATAACATTACACCTTATCTGGATTTAACACATGATAATAGACCACCTTTCTCAATGGCCAGGGTCCAGTTCCAGCCTCCACAGATGAGAGGAGACATTCATCCTTTGGTTCTCTGGGTTATGCTGATTTTATTCAGCATAATTTCTTCCATAGCCATCCATTTACCTTCAAAGGCTGCGATATCATTGTTTCTAATTGCTGTGTAAATTCTCTGAGGTTCATTTCTGTTTCTTCTGTACAAATCTCATTTCTCTAAACAAAGTCAATCAGTCTTCCTAAGGAGAAACACCATTTTTCACATGCCAACTCTCCTCAGCAGTCAGCAAAGAGTTTAGAAAAAGAGAGATTGCATGCAATAGGTACCTGCTGATTGGCTTGGAGGAGAGGGAAGTTGAGATAGGCCTTTTGGGAATAATTGAATTTCATATTTTCACTTAAAGGAATAGGAATAGCCCTGACTTGTATTGCAGTCTGAGAAAAAAAATAAAAGATCAATATCCTGAACAAGTAAAAATAGGGCAATTTTCATTGTAACTAAGAATACTGTAGGCATCCATTGATTGTTTGTATGCTTGTTATCCACTTTGTGGATTATCTGTGGCCACGCTAATATCCTCGGATGGTTGCCCCCTCTCTGGGATGCAACCTTCTGCTTGGCTACAACATGGGTTGGTACCCAGGGAATGCTGACTAATTTAAACATCAGCTTGAAGCAAAATGTAATTAGGAAGATAAATCTGTTGCAAAACTACCGCATAATCGTTATTCAATACCAAATGACAATGGTATTATCATCTATTGTATTAGCTGAGCCTTGACTACTCACCTCATAACAATGAATAGTCATAATATTCATAAGAAACATTTTATAAGGATATACAATTTTCTTTAAAAGAAACACATCATTGATTCAACACACCATATGAGCCAACACCCCCCACTCCCCAGTGAAATAAAAACTTAAATTCACATAAAGATCTGTACATAATTTAATAGCAGCATTCATCATAATAGTCTAAAACTAAACACAAATGCTTTTTGATTGATCAATGGATCAATAAACTATGGTATAACCACACAATGGAATCATCATTAATAATGAAAAGGAAGCAATTAGATAAAATTTCAATGCACTGTAATTAAGGCAAATAAGTCCAATACAAAAGACTGTACTCTGCATAATCTCATCTGCATGATTCTCAGAGAGGCAAAACTATAGGAAAAGAAAATAGATGAGTGGATGTCAAGGGCAAGGGGTAAGAAAGAGGTAAAACACAAAAGAGCAAGAGAGCATGTTTGGGGGTAGTACAACCCCCAAAGCAGGATGTTTTGATTATGGTGGTGATGGATGCATAATTATAAGAGTTTGTCTCTTATTAAGACATTAAGATTTCACCTCACTCCAGTCAGATTGGCAAAAATGAAGAGTATAAATAACAGAGACTGGAGGGCTTGTGGGGAGATAGGAACACTAGCACACTATTGGTGGAACTTCAGACAGCCCCTCTGGAAAGCAGTGTGGAGACTCCTCAAAAAATTAGGGATGGACCTACCATATGCTCCAACTATCCTTCTTCTGGCTATTTTTTCCAGAGAACTTAGAATCAGCACATTACAGGGACACAGCAAAATCTATGTTCATAGCAGCTCAATTTATAATAACTAAAGTATTAAACAAACCCAGATGCCCCTCACTGGATGAATGAATCTAAAAACTATGGTAATATACACCATGGAGTTCTACTGAGCAATTAGAAACAATGAAATTTCAGCCTTTGAAGGTAAATGGATGGCGATGGAAGAAATCATGCTGAGCAAAGTTAGCCAAATCCAGAGTCAAGGGTTGAATGTTTTCACTCATTTGTGGAGGCTGGAGGTAAACCCAGGAGTGTGTGAAAGGTAGTCAATCTCATGTTTAGACCCAACAAAGTTGTAGCAACACATAATCTAGGGTAATCATAGATATGTATCCAGGAGACAGGGAGGGAATATAGGGAAGGATCTAAGGGGTAATTCTGATTTAAGTATATATGTGTATCATAGTGTTGCTTTATATGCATTTGTGATTGTACAATAACTAAATTTCTTAATGAGGAAAAGAGTTTGTCTAAACACATAGCACTATACCTTAAGAAGGATGAATTTGACTGGGGATGTAGCTCAGTGGTAGAGTGCTTGCCTAGGCAGTGCATGGATGGACCTGGGTTCCATCTCCACCACAGCAAAAAATGCAAAAAATAAATAAATAAATATTACTGTATGTAAATTATACCTCAATATACCCTATTGAAAATAAGTTTCCCACTTCCTAAATCTCTTTCCACAGAGCCCCTGAATAACAGCCCAGAGAAAAGAGCCCTCCTCACAAATGCATTGATAAATCCCTTTCAGGGTCAGGGTTCAGCAAATTCTGTCACCTCCAATTTCCAGTTGTGCCCCTAGAGATTTTCAAGTTACTTACCAAGGTTCACTGGCAAGCCTTTTGAAGGAATACTCTAGATAGAGCTTTGCTTTTAATGCACCTTTATTTTAGTAACTTGAAAAATTTTAATTCCAGCTTTTTCATTTGCATCAGGCATTGAGTTTGATAAAGTAGCCTAAATTAGCAGAAGAATTGCACACCTGTGCCAAATTTTCATATCAACCACCTCATAGAGTCTGAGTCAGGCAGGCAAGAATTCACATCCCAAAATGATCTCTCATTTCATCATGCACATTGGAATGAAGAAAACAAACCATGTTAAAGGAAACAAAAAATAAAAATAAAAATATCAAAAAGGCTGCATTTGTGATTCTGTGCTTACAACTGATTATGCAGCAACTCCCAGAAGACAAATGTGTGTCACTTTGGCCATGAATATGCATCACAACCAATCCTAATTTTCCTCTCTTATGTCTAGGCAAGGAAAGAATAGGTCATTTCAGACATTTAGCAATAGGCCTAGTATTCTTGTATATTAGAAAATTTTGTGGATGAATTTCCATCCTAGTTGGGGGCATATACAAAATGTCAGGTCCAGGGTTGGGAACAGCATAGTACGTAACATTATTTTTTTAAAAAATGGAGAAAGACAGTGAGAGAGAGAGAGAAAACCAATTTTTTATTGAGTTTTTCACATGGCTTTCGTTGCTCTGACACTTAGTTGTGTACGTGGGTGCTGGGGTTTGAACCCATGTACTTGCACATGCCAGGCAAGCTCCGTAACTGCTGAGCCACCACTCCAACTCCCATAATATTATTTTTAATAAATTAATCAATATTTAAAATTTTTTATTTTAATTCTGAACATGATAAATATAAATAAACCCACATAAATAAACCTCTCTGGGGTCTTTAATGAGTTCTAAGAGTGCAAACAAATCCTGAGACCAAAAAGTTTGAGAACTCCCTCTTCAAAGCCAGTTAAGGCAACTACACTCTCCTTGGGCAGATAATCACCTTCCTGCCTTCCCTAGAACGTGGGATGATGGTCTGACCTTGTTCCAGATGACAAGTTGAGAAAGCAAGCCTGCTGGGGATGTCCAGAAAGGTTTTTCTTCCTGAGAATTACTTGGTTTTCCCCACCATTGAAATGAAAAAGGTGAATAATAGTTTAGTTCTTTTTTTCTTTTTTAAAGAGAGAGGGATAGTGAGGGAGAGAGAGAGAAAATCAACTTCATATAGGTTTTCGTTGCTCCACACTTAGTTGTGTACATGGTATTGAGGTTCAAACCCAGGCAAGCACTGCAACCCCTGAGCCACTGCTCCAGCCCATAGTTTATTTCTTATAGACTCCCTTTTGGAGTCTCAGGAACCCCCAATGGTCTGTGGACAATACTTTAAAAACAAGAGAACTTCTTTGGGTGCTGCTATACTAAGGCATGATGTTTGGGCCTTCTGCAGCCATCCTACAATGAGCTGAAGGCTGCCTGAGCTTGGCAAGAAGATGTCAGAGAAGGGTCCTCTGGGGAATCATTCAGCTCTGGTAATGTCCTCTTCAAAACTTCTTACAAATCAAACAATAAATCCTTTCACCGATTTAAGGCACCTTAGCCAGATTTTGAAAGTATTCCTAACTAATACTTTTACTCTCAGGGATATTGTGTTAATTCCATAAAACAGATAAAAGTACTTAAAATAGTGCTTAATTATAGTAAGTACTCAATAAATAGGAATGATTATTGTAGGTTCACTATGAAGATCAAAAAAGATAATGTATGTGCAGTTTCACCACATTCTAACTTGCATGAAAAACTATTGGTGAGCAATCTTCTCCATGATACCCATGAGAAACTGACTCCGAGCACACACATGAGCTCATAGTGATGCAGGGTTTTTGAGATGAGGTCAGATTCTCTGCTCCCGCTGGCAAATGGAGTCTGGACCGACCTACTACAGATTCCATCAGCTAAAATAGCCAGTTTCTAGTGTTTGCAGCTATTCCCAGTTAAAACTGAGAATTTGGGCTGGCTGCAGGTTTCTGCAGCGGAAATAGTGTTAGCAGCTCCCAGGGTGGAAATTCACCCTGGGAATTTGGCGACAATCTTCTGGGTTCTTGTCTCACAAATTTGAAGAATAAAATCCATGGACTACCATGGAAGGAGGAGTAAAAGGAGTGGGATTTATTTAAGGAAGGAGAGCAAAGACTCTGCAAGGCGGAGGGTTACCTGGAAGCAGGACACCTTCTATGGAGGTTGGGCCAGGGGTTATATTGATTTGGGGTATGAACACGATTAACATTCATGCAAAGCAGACACTGAGAAATGCATCTACATCATTGGTTGATATCTGTGCAAAACAGGCATTAAAACTAAGCACCAAAGTCATTGATTAAAATCTATGCAAAACAGGTAGCAATTATTTCCAAATTCCCATCTATGTCCACCCCCACTGCTTAGTTTTCCCCACTCTGGGACAAAGGAGTTGTTCCCACAGGTGAGTCTCATGGTCATTTGTATATGAAGGCCCTGAACATACCCATTAAAGTCTCTCTACTGGCCTGCTTCTAGGTGTGGTTGAATGGGGTCCATGGTCCTGACTACCCAGCCATTTTGCTGTCTCTCCTAAAACTGTCTCAATAGCATCTCACTATTCTTTGTCTAATTGAAATATTTGGGAAACTGGAAAGTTTAAATGCTATTACTGTTAGCAAGAAGGAAAGCATTGTTTCTTGATGGCAGAAGAGAATTTCTAAGGAAATCATATTAAATTGTACTTGTGCTTGTCATATTCCAAAAAAGCAAGAAGCTTCCATACTAAAATTACCTGTAATTTCCATGAACGTGCATTTGTTTTCTCTTTGTACGCTGTTATCTTGAGGTGACACTTCAATGATTAGACACATAGTTTACATCCATAGACAAAATGCGAACCCCAGGAAGATCTAGAAAACAAACATTCAGAAATTTGAAATGATTATAAAAGTATTACCAGACATTCAAAAACAATAAAGAAAGAGAGAGAAAAGACTAGTGGCAGGTACCCAAATAAATATGAATTAAAGAGAGAAAAAAAAACAATAAAAGGTGAAAACTGATCTCAAACCCAAAATCAAGACGAGAGTGAGGTGGCCGCCCCATCCTCCAAGCCACCGCCGAGTCTAAAGTTTGCCTTGGCAGTAGTAGAATGTAGGGGATTCTCTTTTTTTTCACAGCCCCATCCCTTTTGATTTTTTATTTTGAGACAGGGTCACGCTAAGTTGCTTAGGGACTCCTAGTTATTGAGGCTGACTTTGAATTTGAAATCCTCCTGTCTTCGCCTCCAGAGGTGCTGGGATTACAGGTGCGTGCCACCATGCCCAGCTGAGGTACAGTATCTGGAAGAACATATTCATGTCTCATTTTGCACTATAATCAAATGATACATTCTGGGAACCTCTTCTTATGAAGAAATTTTACAAACTCAACAGTATTTAGATCCATGGTACTTCCATTTTCGCAGGTCAGAGTTTTGTTTTTTTAAATCTGTTGATACCTTGCCTGCGAGAGTTTTCACCAGTTGTCATGATCAGAGCACAGTGTATCTAACCAGGATTGAGCCTGGCTTGGTTTTAAAGGCTGGTTGTGCCATTTACTAGCAGAATGACTGTGATCCTTTCCTTAATTAATACACAATTTTGTGTTCAATTTTAGGAGATTAACCTATTCTCCCCTTATGTCCCCAAGCCCACCCAAAGACCCTCCATGCTAAGAGCCTGTGCATTTACCTTCATAATTAGGGTGACCAACTATCCTGGTTTGCCCAACAGGGAGGAGATCCTAGGACATAGGTGTTCCAGTGCTAAACATGAAGAAGTCCCATGAAAACTGGGACTTCTGTGCTCCCAGATGAATGCCACTGTACATGAACGTCGAGAAGGATCAGTACAATGCTACCCTTATAGAAATATTTTTGCATTGTCTTTTATTTTTCCATTGATATCCTTGTGGTAAACCCTTAAAATGATAAAGAAAAGAATTAGGGATGGGAGACTGGAATCCATTCTGCAGCTAGGTTGATAGAAGCCCCACAAAAGAAAGAGTAAACATTGGGAGTCATCTATGTAGGAAATCAGGTGACTGAGGCCCAGGGACAACAATCAGGAGGGAAAAGGAATGGTGAGGTGGTTACCTGGGCCTGAGTCTGCAGTGGTCTCTGGGGCTCAACAATAGAAAGTCCTTGGGAGAGATCCAACAGGCCATCCGCCGAAGCTTGGAGGTCAGACAGACTCAGGTTTGAAACGCAGCTCTGCCATCTGCACACATTATGCTCTGGACATGTAAACCAAGTGATTGGAGCTTCAGTTGTTCCATGTACTGAATAAAAGCCATACCGCAGGGATCTCATGAAGACTCTGCATTCATGCCTACGTAAGTTGTTTGGTTTTTTGTTTGTTTGTTTTTGAGTTTTTCACATGGCTTTCATTGCTCTGACACTTAGCTGTGTACCTAAGTGCGGAGGTTTGAGCCTATGTACTTGTGCATGCTGGGCAAGCGCTGTAACTGCTGAGCCACTGCTCCAGCCCCATCCTATGTGAGTTCTTAAAACACTGCTCTGAGATTGTCACACCATCTATTCATTATTTTCAGTATTTTCTCCAATAGTCTCTTTGGGGACTGATGATTTCAGTATGGAAAACATGGAAGTTGTCTTTAAATACATCACTGGCTACCACGCAAAAGCAGAATTTACCTTTCCTATCATAATAATTAAAATTAAATTCCTAATGTATATATGAAAGATATATACAGAAGCAGAGGACAGAAACTACAAGAAATGAGATTTTTAGATAATAAAGAAAAAATTATTTTCTTTACCAAAGAATGATCTTGAGACCCAGAGAATTTCCCACCAGATGTGTTGAAGCAAAATTTAACCCACATCTGGAACATTAGAGACAGGTGGGACTAGAACCCAGAAGCAATTTACATTATCTGACAGGATGTTCAGAGTAATAGACAAGACCATAGGCAGCCTGCCTTGATTCAAATCATAGCCTCTTTACTGAACAGCTATGTCACCTTGCCCAAAATTACTCAGCCTCTCTGAGCCCCAATTACCAACTCATTAAATTGAAGCTAGTACTTGCATTTACCTTAGAGAAAAGCAGAGCCCAAGTAGTGAGATAATTCATCTAAAAGAGTCATATGGTGTCTAGCACATACTGGGCACTCTGTGAATATTACGTATTTTGGGCTAAATGTGAGGAGTAAAATTTGAAATATTTTACAAGCATGAATATTTCATTGTTGTTCAACTATTTAAAAAAAATGACTTGGGCTGGAGCAGTGACTCAGCGGTTTCGGCGCTTGCCTGGCAAGCATGAGGACCTGGGTTCAAATCCCAGCACCACGTACACAACTAAGTGTTGGAGAAACTAAGGCCATGTGAAAAAATAAAGTTGTTTCTCTCTTTCTCTGTCTCTCTCCCTGTTCCTCTCTCTTAAAAAAAAAAAAAAGACCAAAGCATTTAGCAAATAAATTAGTAAATATAATTTGACCAAATATTTAACATTATGGTTAAATATTTGCTATTTACCCGATTTACATGCTTATTACCTGATCATGCTTGGTTTACGAGAGAAAGAGAAAGGTAAAGTGTACTGAATAGCTTCTATCCACAAAGTATCGTCTGTCTTATGCACTATGTCATTGTTTCCCCAAACATAGTCATCTATGATGTATAGCAACGCACAGTACTTAACGGATCAAGAGATTTGATATGGGCTTTTAGTAATAAATCCATGGTCCAAGAAGGGAGAACTTTCTTACAACCTTTTCTCTCCAAAGAGCTATTAATAAAAAATAACTCAGAGGATATATTTCTACTAAACCAAGATTCCTGGGATGTAAACCCTTACTCTAGTCATGCTGAGCCCTTTATCCCCACTGAAAAAGTCTGCAATGATTGATGAATCCTGCCAACAGACTGTCACACACTTTGCCTTGTGCTATTATGTACATTTCATCCGTAGTAAACTTTAATGTGGCTATGTTTCAAGCTCTACCTGGAAATGCACAAGTTTAGAGAAGGCCTTTCAACTTAATAGCCTTGCAATTTGAGTGCCCATTCTGTATCAACCGTGAGGTCACTTAGTGGGAATGAGCAGAGACAGGCACCTCTCAGCGTATCTGAAGCACCCACCCACACCCAAGCATGTACAGTCCTATAAACTTGGGCTCCAGAGGAGAAAGTCTAGAAAGCCAATGTCAATACAAGTGTCCCCTGATTGATGGTTAATTTGGGAACTATATACAAAGAAGAGGAAATTCAAAGGAAAAATTGAACCCGCCTGAACTGAAGTTACAGCTAGTAATCATTTCACAGCTTGCAGAGAATATAATGAACAAGTGAGAATCATACATCAGACTCTGTCTAGCCATTCCCATAGTACTTCTCTCTTCTTCTGTAGCAGGAGAGGGACTTTTGAGTGTATGTCAAAGGACCAATACAAATAGAAGAATTAAATTTTATTAAAAATATCCTGCAGTTCGAGCTCCCAGACCTGAGTCGACTTCCAACAACAGCTTTCTTGTATTTTAAACAATTTGTTTTTAATAAAACAAGCAAAAGAATTCTTTTCTTTTTTTCTGGAAAATCTTCTCTTGAGAAGGACACGTGTGCACACATTTAAAGCTTATTCAAAGTATCAATAAAAGTAAAAGCACACGTGTGACAGGTGCTGACAAGTTTATCCTATATCTTCACAGAAACTGGGAAGGAAGCACCTCGCTCCCTTTCCTAGTTCACCTTGCCACGTGTGTAAGAAGTAGCTGAATTATAGCTGCCCCGACTGTTTAAATTGCCAATCTTGCTTAGGACACTCTGACAGGCATGGGTGCTGTTAATTGAGTCCACCTTGAATAATTCACATGCTGCCCAGGGGCAGAGCGGAAGGGAACACATTTATGTTTTCTCTAGTGATTCCATTGAGATGCAGTCCTGGCCACAAAAGAAAATACTAATAATCTGTGTCTCCAGAAGCAAAAAGTGACAGCCAGAGGTAGCCTCACTTTTTCCAGGATTTAAATATACAATTTCCCTCTAGGCAAAAAGAAATTGCTCCCTAGCCAGACAGGGTACCCTGGCAAATCCACGGGAAATTATTTTTCTCTTTCTGAATCTATATATTACCAAGGGAAATACTTTCTCCCCAAAGCCAAGACCAAGAATGATTAGGAAACTCGTGTGTGTGTGTGTGTGTTTGATAGTTGGCCACTTATTAAAAATTAAATTAAAAAATTACTATTTTAACAGAAGTAAATTTTAAAATAAAGGAAAATTTGGAAAACTCCAGAAACCAACTTAGGAACTTGTGCATGTGGTTAAAATTATCCTTCTGATGTGCATAAATTGTTCTCTCTGCAACTATTAACAAACAGCAACTCAGGTTTTCTTCCATCCCTGAAAACCATCCTTAAATGCAATACAGTGCCATCCTTTGTGAACTCAGGAGAGGCTGAAGCCCTTAGGGAGCAGCAAAGCAGACGGGAAAGTCAGAAATGTCATTTGGAGAACATTCCATTTATTCTGCCCAGTTCAGTCATCTCTACTGCTGAAGAGATGAAGGAGCAACGCCTGCTTTGCCCCATGATAAAATGTGGAACGAATTCATACATTTATAAATAAAATATGAATCTAATTGGCATTTCTAAGCCCT
This sequence comes from Aplodontia rufa, assembly GCA_004027875.1. Taxonomy (NCBI): domain Eukaryota; kingdom Metazoa; phylum Chordata; class Mammalia; order Rodentia; family Aplodontiidae; genus Aplodontia; species Aplodontia rufa. The sequence continues at coordinate 28,060 of PVKS010016147.1, forward strand.
GTCTGGGTGGTAGCTTTCTTGTTAACAAGCTACAGCATTTGACGCTAGTGATATAGGAGCCTCAGAAGAGAAATTGCTAGTTTGTTTCTAAACTCTTTGTTTAGTAATAGAATCTGAAAACTTTCTTCTAACACCTCCATCTCAGGACTGGCATTCAGAAAAGTTTAAAGTTTTTGAGCACAGGTAAAGCTGAAAATGAGAACCCATACATTCTCAAGGAAGAAAAAAAAATTAGATTTTTAAAGGATATGTATCTTTGGAGAAATGACTGTTTTGTAGAGTTGTGGGAAGTAATATTGAAAAGGAATAGAGAGATGCTGTACTAACAGAAAGTGAGAGAGTGCTCCAAAAATTAAAGAAAACATCCACATTGATAGGCACATATTAAATGGACACAGTAGCCACCTGAAGGCACTCCCAATGGTCAAAGCTGGAACAATTTGGGCAACAAAATAAAGTAGTGTTGGATTATAATCAAAAATAAAAAAATAATGTTCATGTGGATATACTGATGTAATTAAGTAATTGAGTAAATGAATTTTTTTAAAAATGTGAAAGGTAAAACTTCTGCTCAAAAGGATTCCAAATGGAGAGTAGTACCAATCTGAAATTCCCAATCTTTGAACTTCCTGAACGATCCCTGAAAGTCAATCCTGTTACCCTCGATCTAGTAAAGAGAAAAAATGGCTCCACTTAATACAGATCCACCACCTAGACCCACCTCCATCTTAGCCCTCTAATTGCGTGGAAGCAGTTAGAAGGTGAGAGTATCTTGCCAAGAACATCTTTCCTCTTTGTGGATAGCAAGTGGGTGGACCTCTGTGTTACCTTACAAATTTCTACCACTGAACAAACCTATTTATCATTCAGCCCCTCAAGGTGTATATTCATTCAAAAAGCATTTATGGTACCTTTGTGTTCTAAGAAATGATTCTAGGCCCTGAAGACATGACAAAGGACAAGACAGACCATTTCTCATGGATCTCTCCTTCTGAGGGGGAAAGTAGGCCATGAGCAAGCCCATTAATTTCCAGTCCCTCCCACCAGTCACCAGTCACTGACCACTACCCCTCCACTCGCCACCACTTCCCTAGCGTTTTTTAGGGGGAAGAGTATCAAAGATTAAACCCAGGAGCACTTAATCACCGAGCCACATCCCCAGTTCTTTCTTATTTTTAGACAGGGTCTCACTAAGCTCTTTAGGGCCTCAGTAAATTGCTGAGGCTGGCTTTGAATTTGCGATTCTCCTGCCTCAGCTTCCTGAGCAGTGGGATTACAGGACATGCTGCTGTGCCTGGCAAGTTTCCAAGATTTCCTGGTCTAAGATTCCTCTTCATCTATTGGCAATTACACATTTCCTATCATTTCATTTTTTGAGTTTCACGAATGAGATTGTGTTCTCTCTTTTATTTATTTTTTTAAGGAGAGAAAGACAGTGAAAGAGAGAGAGAGAGAGAATCAATTTCATTCAGTTTTTCTTGTGGCTTTTGTTGCTCTGACACTTCATTGTGTATGTGGTGCTGGGGTTTGAACTCACATCCTTGTGCATGCCAAGCAAGCACCATAACCACTGAGCCACCTCTCCAGCCCCCTGCATTCTCTTTATAAGCAACTTGAGAAGCAAATTTTTTTTCTCATAGCAAACTGAGGCAAGAAAGGGCTATTTAAATTTTAATTCATATTTTAAATCATTATTTTTTTACAGAGGAAGATATTAAAGGCTGGTGAGGTTAAACGACTAACATAGCCAGAGAATGGCACCTCTCAAAGCAACAGTCTCCTATTCCTTCCACCATTCCTGTAGCTTCCACTATAATATTAAATATATGGAAACATGATGTTTATAAATGTCAAGCCTACACATTCTTGACCCCATTCTGATATTCCACATCCATATCTATATAGCCCACTATGAAAGTCCTGCAGGTAAACATACCAGCTTGCACACCATTAAGAATTCAAGTGTACTCTACGCACATCCCAGAGAAATCTAACCACTTTCTGCCCATGAGCAAAGCTATGAGATCATAGAAAGTAACAAAGCATAAAAATAGGAGAAATTTCAAGCCACAAAATCTCCCAATTTTTTCCCTTTAACATATGATGACATGTCTCCATAGCAGACCTTATTTTCCCTAAGATCGCTAGTAATTCAATTATTTCACCATGTTTTACTGCAGCAAGCAAATGCGGCACCTAACAAGAAAAGCACTGTGGCATGCTCAGAAGCAAATACTGCCTTGCAACACTTTAATCAATTACAGCACTGATGGCTGGCACCGCCAGCAGAGCCCTGGAACCTCTGACCTCCTGGCCTCTGTTAATACTGATGCTACTTTATCCTAGAATCTAATTTGGGTTTGTCAGTAATTAAAATGCATGAAGCTCAGTCCACTATTAACCTCAGGTCTGCCCTTCTGGATCCTGAATCACTCTTGTGAAAAGCTCTTCACCTCAACAAAATGCCAATGACTACTTTGGACATTTAGCTGTGCATAGACTCAGCAAAATATCCAAAGAAGGATATAGAAAGAGGTGTCACCCTCCATGATCCCACTATACAGATGGAGGTGCAGGAAAAAGCATTGATTGCTAACTATTTTATAAATGTCCAAGCAAAATATCCAAAGAAGGATATAGAAAGAGGTGTCACCCTCCATGATCCCACTATACAGATGGAGATGCAGGAAAAAGCATTGATTGCTAACTATTTTATGAATTTCCAAGCAAGTGTCATTCCCTTCTCCCAGAAAACTGAGCATTGTGAAGGAAGTTAATAGTTCACTTAAAGCAAATCTAAGTAGGGGCTGGAGCGGTGGCTCAGCTTGCCTGGCAAGCACGAGGACCTGGGTTCAAACCCCAGCACCATGAACACAACTAAGTGTTGGAGCAACGATGGCCATGTGAAAAAATAAATAAAGTTGTTCCTCTCTTTCTCTGTCTCTCTCACTGTCCCTCTCTCTTTAGAAAAAGAAAAAGAAAAAAAATCAAATCTAAGTAATATGTTTATGTGCATTAGAAGTGATAATTGTGAAGACTGTGATATTATCAAATGAAATGAAGAGGACACAAACTATAGTTGTCCCTCCTTTATCTCTCACTTTACACTCTATGGTTTCTATTACCTACGGTCGACCATGGTATAAAAATAGTAAATGGAAAATTCCAGAAGTAAGCAATTCATGAGTTTTTAACTATGCACCATTCTGCAGAATGTGATGAAATCTTGCACCATCTCATTCCATCCCGCCCAGGATTGGAATCATCCTTTTGTGCAGGGTATCTAGTATGTATGTGCTACCTACCTGTTAGTCATGTAGTAATTATCTTGCTCACAGGGTGAAAGTCGTGATATCGCAGTATTTGTGTGATATCAAGAAGCCCTTATTTTGTTTAATAGCTCCCAAGTATAAGATTAATGATGCTGGCAATTTTATTACAGTATGTTGTTACAACTCTATTTTATTAGTCTTTATTATTGTTAATATCTTACTGTAACTAACTTTTAAATTAGACTTTGTCCTAAGTATATATGTACATATGGAAAAACATGGTATTTATCAGGATTGGTATTATTCATGTATTCAGCCTCCCACAAGGGATCTTGGAGTAAGGTCTCATGGATAAGGGAGGATTGTGCATGTGTGAGTGTGTGTACATATAATACATCATGTTAAAAATAAAAGAAAAATTACTAGAAGAAAATCTATGCAACAGTGTTATCTCAGGATATTAGGTTATTTCTTTTACTACTTCTTTTTTTCCATCTTTTATTCATTCAAGATAGTCTTACATTTAGGAGGGAATCATTGTCATACAATCAAGAACAAATATATAATGACAGAGCAAGCCAAGGCTGATGCCATTCCATGGTTTCCACCCTTGGGTTCCCCATGATTCCATGTTTCCCCCAATTAACCCCTGTGTTAAATGGACTTCTTGTGGAGGTTGGAGGTTCCCCACTGGGTTGATACCCCTATATTCCCTCCCTCCAGCCTCCTTCATATCCTTCCTATTCTCTCCCTCCCTTTTCCTCCTTCTTAAATTATTTTTAATTGTCTGGCCTTGCACCATGAGAAAAAAGCAAAACCTGAAAAATCATTTTTAAGTTAAGAAAATAGGTAATAACTGAATCTTTGGAGATGATCCCAGCCTCCCAGATTCATTCCCCACTCAGTACACAGGGAAAGTCCATCCTCGGTACCACCTCCCTTCCTCATTCCACTGGTTAAGAGGCGAAGCGCTCAGAAATCTGGTAGCACTTGGGATGATCTATTCCTGTTCTTTGCATTGCAGCTGGGGTCCTGCAAAGAAAGCAAAGCTGCTACTCAGCTTCCTGTCTGCTATCAGATTGCTGAGTGGCTTTGCTCAGCACACTTCTCCAGAGGTACTTATTGCACAAGTGTTACCCATGATGGAGCCTTTAAAGTTATATGACACGTCAAGGAAATGTTTTCTCACAAAGCTTTATTAATTAAATATGTCTTTTCACATGGGATCATATAATATCTATTGCTGAAGTAATTAAAAATGAAGACATAAATTCATTAGACGTGTCCTGTGAAGATGGAAATGCTCTGAAATTATTGACTGCCTCTATTTTACATCCTCCAGCAACTTAGAGATGTCATCAGCTGAGATTTCATGGGACAGAGAATGAAAGTGAGTCTATGTCCCTTTATTCTATTATTATTATTATTATTATTATCGAATTGAATATAAATGCATATAAAGTAACAATATGATATGCATTTGATCCTAAACCATAGTTATCCCCACATTGCCCACGGCCCCATCTCTTGATTATTCTATATTTCATCCCCATAGCAAATATAAATGTATAACACTGTGAATTTTCCAGTATTAAATGATTGCATAAATATTATTTGACGTCTCAGGAGGGTGAAGGTTATGTTACACTGTTGATTGTCCCCCTAGGTCCTTCCTTATCTTCCCTCTCTTTCCCTTCCCCCACTTCTAACCTCCCCATCTCCCTCCCTCTTTATGTTTCCCCTAGATTATGTGTTGCTAGACCCTTGGTGGGTCCAATACATAAATCTGTCTACATTTCACCCAAGTCTGGGTTAGACCTAGCCTCCACAAATAACTCCCTGGGTTTGGCTAACTTCACTCAGCATGATTTCTTCCATTTCCATCCGTTTACACTCAAAGGCTGCAATATTGTTGTTGTTATTTCTAATAGCTGAGTAGAATTCCATTATATATCTATATCCATGTATGCGTGAATATGCAATAAAAATTCCCTCCAATATGTAAGACTATGTCAAACAAATTTAAAAACCGGATAGAAAAAAAAGAACTCCAGTGTGTGCATGTGCGCGCGCGCGCGTGTGTATGTGTGTGTGTGTGTGTACCAGAGCTTCTGGATCCATGCATCCAGTGAGAGGCATCTGGGTTGTTTCCATAATTTAGCTATTGTAAATTGAACTGCTTTGCTGTGTCACTGTAATATACTCATTCTAACTCCTCTGGGAAAGTACCCAGAAGACGGATAGTGGAGTCTTACAGTGGATTTACCCCTAATTTTTTGAGGAGTCTCCACACTGGTTTCTAAAGTGGCTATTAACAGTCTGAAGTTCCACCAACAGTGTGGGAGAGTGTTCCTATCTCCCCCAAACCCCTCCAGCATTTATTACTGTTTGTATTCATCTTTGCCAGTCTGACTAGAGTGGAATGAAATCTTAATGTAGTTTTGATTTGTATTTCTCTGATTACTAGTGATTTTGAACACTTTTTCATGTATTCATTGGCTTGCTCAATTTCCTATGTTGAGAAGTTTCTGTTTAGATCTCTGGCCCATTTATTGATTGGACTGTTTGTGTTTTTGATGTTAAGTTTTTTGAGTTCTTTGTAAATTCTTGATATTAGTCCTGTCAGAGGAATCACAGGCCATGATTATCTACCATTCTGTGGGTTCTGTCTTGACAGTTTTGAACAGTTTGGCTGAGCAAAATTTTTTAATTTAAGTGCATCCCACTCTTTGATTCTTGACTTTAACTCTTTCTTTCTGGGAGTCTTATTGAGGAAGTTGTTGCCAATTCCTATATGCTGGAGTTTTTATCCTAATTTTTCTGCTAGCAGTTGTATGGCAGCTGGTTTAATTACTAATTCATTGATCCATTTGATTTGATTTATGTGCAAGGTGAGAGATAAGGATCTAATTTCAATTTCCTGCACATGGCTGTCCAGTTTGTCCCAAATCATTTGTTGAGTAGGCTGTCTCTTCTCCATGGTATATTTTGAACCCCTTTGTCAAATATCAGATGTTGAAAGATTTGTGGGTTTGTCTCAGAGTCTTCTAATCTGTTCCATTGCTCTTCATTCCTACTTTGATATCAAGACTATGCTGTTTTTGTTACTATGGCTTTATAGTATGATTTTAGATCTGGTATTACAAAATCACCTGTTTCATCTTTCTTGCTTAATAATGTTTTGACTCCTTTGGGTTTCTTGTTCCAAATGAATTTGAGAATTGCTTTTCTTATATCTGTAAAAAATGACATTGGTATCTTAATGGGGATTGCACTGAATCTGTATAGCACTTTTGGCAGAATGGCCATTTTAATTATATTAATTATGCCTAAACAAGAACATAGAACATCTTTTCATCTTCTCAGGTCTTCAATTTCTGTCTTCATTGTTAGATAATATTCATTATAGAAGTCTTTTACTTCCCTTGTTAGATTAATTCCCAAGTATTTTATTCTTTTTGAGAATATTGTGAATGGAATGGATTTCCTGATTTCTTCTTCTCCCCTATTACTGTTAGCATATAGGAAAGCTATTGATTTATGGGTGTTAATCTTGTAATCTGCAACTTTCCAAAATCTGTTTATAAGCTCAATCAGTTTTCTGATGAAGTTATTGGATCTTCCAAATATAGGATCATTCATCACCAAAAAAGGATAGTTCACCTTCCTCTCTTCCTATCCTTAACCCCTTGTTTTTTCTTCTTTTGCCTGATTGCTCCAGCTAGGGTCTCCAGGACTACATTAGAATAAAAGTGGTGAGAGAGGGTAGCCTCATCTTGTTCCTGAGTTTAGTGGAAATGCTTTCAGCTTTTCTCCATTTAGTATCATACTAGCTGAGGGTTTGGCATATATGGCCTTTACAAAGTTAAGATAAAATCCTTTGATCCCTAGTTTTTCTAGCATTTTGAACATAAATGGGTGCTGGATTTTATCAAAGGACTTTTATGCATTAATTGAGATGATCATATATTTTTTTGTCCTTAATTGTGTTTAAGTGATGAATCACATTTATTGATTTGCATATGTTGAACCAAGTTTGCATCTCTGAAACGAAGCCCATGATGAATTATCTTCTTGATGTTTTTTGATGCTAGAACTTTATTAAAGATTTTTATGTCAGTGATCATCATGGATATTGGTCTACTATATTTTTTTGATGTGTCTTTGTTGGGTTTTGGTATCGGAGTTATGTTTGCCTCATAAAAAGTGTTTAGGAGAGTTCTCCTCTTATCAATTTCTTGAAATCGCTTAATAAGGAGAGGTGTTAGCTCTTCCTCATAGGTTTGTAAAACTCAGTAAGGAATCCATCAAGTCCTGGATTTTTCTTCTTTCAAAGGTTTTTAATTGCTATACAGATTTCAGTGTCTATTTAAGATTTCAATATCATCCTGTGTCAATTTGGGGATATATTATATGTCTAGAAATTTATCCATGTGTTCCAAATTATCTAATTTAGAGGAGTATAGTTTTTCAAAATATGTTCTGATAATTCATTTGATTTCCATAGGGTCAGTGGTGATCACTCCCTTTTAGTTGGTGATTTTGTTGATTTCCTTCCATTCTCTCCTTCTTTTAGTAAGCTAGGGGTCTGTCAATTTCATTTATTTTTTCAAAGAATCAGTTCTTTGTTTCATTGACTCTTTTTATTGTTGTTGTTCTCTATCATTGATTTCAGCTCTGATCTTAATTATTTCTTGTTGGCTTTGGAATTAGATTGTTCTTCATTTTGTAGGGATTTGAGGTGGATAATAAATTTATTTATTTGAGATCCCTCCTGGTTTGTAATGTAGGCAATCAGTGCTATAAATTTTTCCCTTAGGAATGTTTTCATGTTGTCCTACAGTTTTGATATGCTGTGTTTTCATTCTCATTCTCTTCCAAGAATTTTTTTAAAGAGAGAGGGACAGTGAGAGAGAGAACCAATTTTATTTTTATTTTTTCATTTGGCCTTCACTGCTCCAACACTTCCTTGTGTGAGTGGTACTAGGGTTCTAACCTGCAGATCCTGGTATGTAAGGCAAGCACCATAACCACCAAGCCACAACACCAGCCCTTCCAAGCATTACTTGATTTCTGCTCTCACGTCTTCTTGGATCCATTCTTCATTTAATAGGGTATTATTCAATCTCCATGTATTTGTGTGTTTTCTGTTATGATTTTTGTTGTTAAATGCTAGGGTCAAGGCATCATGGTCTGATAGGATGCATGGAATAATATCTACTTTTTTATTTTTGCTGAGATTTCCTTTGTAAACTAGAATATGATCTAGTTTGGAGAAGGATCCATGTGCTACTGAGAAGAAGGTATAATCAGCCAATTTGGATGGAATATTCTATAAATATCTGTTAAGTCCATTTGACTTATGGAGTTGTTTAGGCTGGAGATCTCATTATTGTTTTTTTGTTTGTTTGATTTAATGATCTGTCTATTGGCAATAGAAGCTTCCAGTATTATCTTGTTGAGGTCCACAAGTGGTTTTAGGTCACAGAGTAAATTTGCCACATAGTTGGAAGCATTGCTGTTTGGAGAGTATACATTTACTATGGTTATATCTTCCTATTGTATTGTTCCCTTTATCAGGATATAATGACCTTATTTATCCCTTCTAATTAATGTATGTTTAAAGTCTACTTTGTCTGATATAAAGTATTACAACACCAGCTTGCTTTCTTGGGCTGTACACATTGTAGATTTTTTCTATCCTTTCACCCTCAATCTGTGGATGTCATTTGTTGTGTGTTGGGTCTCCTGTAAGCAGTATATTGTTGGATTTTGTTTTTTAATCCAATCCATTAGTCTGTGTCTTTTGATTGATGTATTGAGACCATTCACATTCAGTGTTAGGGTAGTTTTGTTCTTGCAGTTCACAGTAATCATGTTTCATTAGTGAGTTCTGTGCTTTCTTGGTTGTCTTTTGATAGCAGGCACTTTTATTGAATTTCCTGTTTATGGGTCTCGTGGAGTGTTTGCTTGTTCTTCTACTTGGAGTTTATCTTAGAGGATTCCTATTTTCAGGAATTCCTATTTTCATGAGTGTTGCCAGTTTGACCTTATCATGAATTGTTCTTGTTTCCCCATTGAATTTTAAGCAGAGTTTTGCTATGGATAGTATTTTTGGCTGCGGGTTGTGATCATTCAGACATTTAAAGATCTCCTTCCATTTTCTTCTTGCTTCTAGAGTCTGGGCTGAAAAGTCAGATGTGATCCTTTTTGGATTGCCTCTGAATGTGATTTGGTGTCTCTCTCTTGCCAACTTCAATATTCTTTTCTTCATTTCCCTTTTACACATTGTGAATATGATGTGTCTCAGTGAACTTCTCATTTGATTAGGCCTTTAGAGTGTGCTGTATGCTTCCTGGATGAGCATTTCTGACTCTATTCTGATGTAGGAAATTTTTTCTTTAAGTATTTTGTTAAGAATTTCATGTACCATTCAATTGTGTTTCAGTTTCTTCCTGTATCCTAGTTACTCTTATATTGTTTCTTTTGATTTCAACCCAGACATTGAAAATTCTGCTCGTGTTCTGTGAGGGCTTTTCCCCCCTTTTTTTTGTCATCTGTGCACTCAAGCTTACTCAACCTATCTTCATCGTCAGGGGTTCTTTCTTCTGGAGCTGAGGTTCTGTTTTCTATAGAGATTAATCTATTCTTAAATTCTTCCATGGTTCCTCTCATGTCATGAAGATTTTAGCTCCATTACTTCCTTTTCAGTATGTCTATTTCCTTGATAATAGAGTTTTTCATCTCTTGAGTTTTCTCGCTTAGTCTTGTCATTAAATTTTCTTTTAGTTCATTGTTCCTTTTAATAATCAGATTGTTGATAATTATTTCTAGGTTTTCATTCCCCTCCCTGCCCATGTGTTCCTCGGTTGGGGAGTAGTGGGCTTAAAGTCAACCTTTCTGTTTTACTTCCTCCTTTTTTATAATGTTCTGGAGATTTGAATTTAGTTTCCCTTATGGATTTAGGTTCTAGGGCATAAATCAAGAATTTGGTGGTGGTGCAGGGCAGCCTGATGGATTGTAGAAGCACAGCAGCAAGGCACATTTCTGGGTCCTGGAGTCTTGTGACAGGCCAAAACAGGCCTCCTGCATTCCATGACAGGACCTTGGGTCCTTGGCAGTGGGTATGAGCCCAATATATCTGGATCTGGTGAGTTTGGGCTCGTGATAACACATGCAGCAGCTGTGCAGGTCAGCTCCAATGGTATGTCCTCTTATTATATGTGTAAACTTGTTAACTAGCCAGCTCAGGAAGTCCTCCTTTATAAAAGTCATTTTTTTTTTTTTTGGTTCTTAAAGTAAGCAAGTATGCTTGACTTTTCTGTTTCTCATTCAATTTTCACAAATCTCCTTTAGCTTCTTCATCATTGTTTTGGGATACATGGACTACGTTAACTATCTAGACCCTCATGCTTTAGGCAGATCTGCAATGTGTAGTGCAGTGCTGGCTCATCACCATCCCCGAGGGGTAATTCACTTCAGAAGATCCACAGAAACAGGACAGGACTCTGCTGGGCCCTGGGACTCAGAAGTCCTCCCTCCTTCTTGTGTGTTTCTTTCTCGCATTCTGAACTGTGGAATGTTCCCTTGGAATCCTAGCTCTAGGATTACCTTTACTCAAAGAGTTCAGAGAGTTATTTTCCCCTTCACTGTCCTAGATGTCCCAATCAGTTTGTCAAATGGAAGAGAAGCATCTCAGTACTCTGGTCCACTGTGCTTTTAGTTCCCCTTGACACAAAATGAAGTGACATCATTGCTTCATTTGGAATAATAATAATAATAGCAACTCTTGCTTAAAGTGTCTCCACATGTCCAAAACAATGAGTTTAAAATAAAAGCAGCCATATGAGGAGAGTGTTACTTCTCATTATATCTATTTAACATTGGACACTACATTATGGAGTGATTTCATTAAGTAAAAGCTCAGAAAAAAGGAAGGATGGGCAGAAAGAGAGGAAAAGATAGAAAGGAAATTGATATTTAGGTGTTTAAGTATTGTAATATAAATTTAAGGGTAATCTTAGAATAGCCTGAGACACAAATCATAAATCAAATCTTCCCAACTAGCAGAGGAAACCAAAGAGACACTACCAAATTCAATCAATCTATAAAAGATGGATGGCAGGACAGCTGATAAAATGCACATCAAAGCGAAAATCAGATAAACAGTAGAAATAGTTTTGAAAAATTCACTTATAATTATTTGAGGAAATATCAGATTATGCAAACAAACAAATACCAACTGTTTTCTGCTTAGAAAGACAAAACTGAAGGAAAATGGAATAAAAATGTTGAGACTGTCAAGCTGATAAAAATAAAACAAATATACACAACATGAAAAGCTGATCTAGTGCTATTATCACAAAAAATGCAGTACTTAAAGTAACAGATACCTAATAAGAATAAAGATGAGCATTGCATAAAGAAAGAAAAATAACCACAAAGAAACCATCAAAATCATATACATCTAACAACACATCTTAAAAACACAAAGCATAAAAATGCCTTTATTTCATGAGACTAATAGATAAAATAATAGATAAAATAGCCAAAAAATAAAAATAAAAACAAGAACCATGTAAGTTGTAAGTAACACAACTAATAAATAGATAACAGTTGTATAGTTCCATTTCAAGTAATTCTCTTTAGAATATCACTTCATTCAATATTTATTGACAGATCTGTCTATTTATTTAGAGAGGAAAAACAAAAACCTTACCCAGGAAATAAGCAAATGTATTATTTTCAAGAATATTTGGTATATATGCACTTTTGCATTAAGCATATATGTATGCACATAAAGCATATATCCTAAATAAATTGGATTAAGGAAATTATGATATAATTATTAAATCTTTAAAACAATGACAATCATAGACATTATTTAAGAAAAACTTACAGAACATATAGTACATACACCCAGCAATGAACATTCTTTATCTATGTATCTACCTATGTATCTACCTATCATCTGTGTTGCACTATATAGCTTCTACAAATCAAAAAAGGAAAGCAATACAATAGAAAAAGGAGAAAAACCCTTGAACAAGTTTATAAAATGTGATGTCTAAATGATCGATATGCTTATGAAAATGTGATCTATTTTACTAGTAGTCATCAGAGAAATGCAAATTAAAACCACAATTGAATACACATCCAGGATACCAAAAAGGTAAAAGAAAACACTCAACTGTCAGAAAGAATAACTTGAACATTTTTACAGTACTTGTGGGAAAGTTAATTGATACAATAACTTTCGAAAACTCTGTGGCAGTACTGACTAGAGTTGAACATTTTATGTTCTATCAATTAATTCTCCTCCAAAGTCATATGCAATGGAAATGCACACATGTATTTATGAAAAGACATGTACAAGAATATTCATGGCAACTATTAGCCAAAAATGACACTGACCAAGTGTCTGTCAATAAAATGGACCAACAGTATGATCCTACACAGCAAGAAGATCAAATAATTTACAACATGCTACAATATTAGTGAATCTCACAAACTGTTTAAGAAAATAACCCAGAAACTAAAAACTACACGATCTATGATCTCATGTTTATCTAAACTTTTTTTTTAAAGTCCCAGTTCAAATTAATTGATGTGGTTAGAAATGTGGATGTTAATTATTTTGGAGTAGGTAATGATCAGGAGAGTGCCCAAAGAGTTTGTAGGGTGCAAAAAAATATTGTGTAATCAGAATACTTACTACATAGGTGTATCTCATCTGAGAAAATTCAAAGACAATTTCACTTATCATTAAAGTTTTTAAATTCATATATGTATAATGATGTAGATGGATACTATAAATGTTTGATTTAAAAATTGTGGGATGCAGCTAAAATGTTATTTAGAAATAATGGTTTTACTTTAAATATATGTATAAAAATCAAGAAAAATTTTAAAAGTAAGTAATTGAATTGTGTCCCCCAAGGAGCTATGTTCAAGTTCTAATACCTGGTACAAATGTGATCTTCTTCAGAAATAGGGTCTTTTTGCAAATGTCCTCAAGTTAAGATGAGGCCACACTGGAGTAGAGGTGGACCCTAAATCCAATATGTTTCACATCCTTGTGAAGAAAAGAGACACAGACAGACACGGAAAGCAGGCACGTGAAGATGGAAGCAGAGACTTGAGGAAACCCCTGGAGCTGTCAGAAGAATCAAGGATGGACCTTCCCCTAGAGGTTTCAAATGGAATGTAGCTCTGCCATACCCGATTCCTGACTTCTAGCCTCCAGAACTGGGAGAGAACAAATCAAATTTCTGGTTTCTTAAGCCACCCAGGTTGTGGTGCTTTATTATGGCAGCCCTAGGAAACAGATAGAGTAATTAATTCAGCAAATAAAGCTAGAATAGAAACTACAAACCCAAAGGAAGCACTAAATTAAAATAATGGTGAAATAATAAAAAGTTAATAGTCAACAAAATTTACAGCAACATTAACAATTATAAACATGAATTATAATTAATGAAGAGAAAACAATCAGACAATGTCATAGAAACAATGTCAGAAATAAAAGTTGAAGCTGTTGGGGGAATTGGATTTTTAAAAAAACAATTATAGTCAGACATGAGGAAAAAAGCCATTCACAGCAAAATTAGAAATTTAAAAAAATCAATAGATAAGAGATATGTTACATTTTTAAAAATGTTTTAAGTTTTAAAATTTAGCTTCAGAATTATAAATACTGAAAAAAATGTTCAGGCTTCCAGTATGAACTTTAACCAGCTTTTCTCAAATGTTAACATCTTTCAAATGACAGCAGTGCAATGGGCAAAAACAGAAAATCCATGCTGATATCAATAACTAATCCATGGACTTAATCGGAATTTCACCAATGGTCCGACAAATGTCCTTTTGGTCCATGATCAAATCCAAACTCATCATCTGCATTTCCTTGTGACGTCTTATTAGCCTCCTTCATTCTAGAAATTTCCAGTCCTTTGACATTGATGATTAATATTAGAGGAGGACCTTCAAGTGCTTTTTTGTAGAACATTCCTTAATTGGAGTTTGCCTGATGCTTCCTCATGATTAAATTCAAGCTATGCCACTCAGGCAGCCACATCACAGCAGTGATGTCGTAGTGTCAATGTGTCGATCCTTACTGGTAATGTTGATTATCACAGTTTGGTTCAGATGATCAAGACGGTTTCCCCAATGTCAAGTTACGTATACACCTTCGCAATCAGTGACTATCTTGTGTAGAAGATCACTGAAATGTTGCAAATAACTTGTTTATTAACATAATTTCTCCCATTAATTTTAATATCTGTTAATGATTCTCCTTCCCAACATTAATTACTGTGGTATTTGCTAAACAGTGATTTTCTGTTGCATTATTTACTTTTCACTTTTATTCATTGAAATTTATTAATTTATTACATGAAATCTTCCTTAAGAAAAAAAACTATCCTTTCTTTTCCACTTTTTTAGTTAATAGATTATATAATAATTCAATCATATCAGTATGGAGTCCTGGATACTGGCTGCATTCTATGCATTATCACTCAATTCCATCATCACTGGTCACCCCCGTTAGCAGTTCAGAGATCCTTGATGAATCTTGGTGTATTTTCAATGTGCTCCCGCAATATTCAGCACACCCTTCTACCTGGCACCATGAGATGTTTAGGCTCATCTTATACTATGCCCAGCTCAACTGAGGACTCAACCATTTCTCCATAAAGCCATGGCTACTCTTGTTGGAAAATGGATTTAGTAACCTTGGCTTTAAAATGAGTAAGTGACGTAATCCACTTTATGACAATATTTTTAAACTTACCTAAAAAAGATCATCTTTCAGGGCAAAAAAATAATACTACTTCAAGAAGACATCTAAACAAGCTAATCATTAAGCAAATTTAATCTGGTGGAGAAAAGCAAATCTCTCTGCTATAAGGACACCAAGCCCACCCCAGTATCCTACACCTGTTTCTCCATGAACAATGAAAAGATCATTTCTATGTTTTACAGTTTCATAGACGAGCAGTAAAGGTGTAAGCTAACTTAATCAACTTTTCCCTTTGAATCTACTTATTAATTTATATTTTATAGCAGTTGTATTAAAATATAATTCATACACCACACAATTCACCCATTTGAAGCATGCGGCTTAGTGGTCTTTAGTTTATTCAGAGTTGTACAAATACCACCACAATCAATCTTGGGATATTTTCATCATCCCCCAAAAAACTCCATACCCTTTAGTAGTCACTCCCCATTACCCTCCTTCTGCTCAACTTCAAGCAATAACTGATGTACTTTCTGTCATCTCCATTTACTTGTTCCAGACACTTCATATAAATGGAATCATTCAATATGTGTTCTTTTGTGGCTGGCTTCTTTGGCCTAGCATAGTGTTTCCAAGATCCATCCATGAGCATTCTTGCATTCTTGTTTTTATGTAGACATATGTTTTCATTTAACTTAGGTATAAACCTATGCATTAGTCAGTCTTTCATTGCTGTGACCAAAATATCTGACAAGAACAACTTAGAGAAGGAAAGATTTATTTTGGTTCATGGATTCAAAGGAACCAGGACATGGTTGGCTAACTTCAAAGCAGGAAATCATGGCGGAGGGTGTGGTGGAGGGAAGTTGCTCAGCTCATAAAACCCAAGCAGCAGAGAGAGTTGGGGTGGGAGGCAAAGGAGGGACAGCAACAGCAAGGGGCTGGAGTTATATAGACTCTCCAGCCATGTCCCACCTGCCACCTACAGTCCTTTCAAATTATTAATCCATTAAGTGAGATAACCCACTGATGAGGTTACAGCCCTCAGGAAACAATCACTTCCTAAAAGCCCCATTTCTGTTCCTGCATTGGTGACAATCCTTTCAACATGTAGACTTCGGTGCAGTGGGACATTCCAGATCCAAATCATAACAACCTAAAAATGTAATTGTTAGACCATGTATTCTCTATGGATGACATTTTGAGGAAGTGCCAGATAGCTTTCCAATGGAACTGTACCATTTTATATTCCAATAGTGTAGGAGAGTTCCAATTTCCCAAATCCTTGCCAGGAATTGCTATTATTTGTCTTTTTATTATACCACCCTGGTAGATATGAGGCAGAGCCTCACTGTGGTTTGAATCTGCATTGTCTAATGGCTAATGATGTCAAAGTTTATTTCCCTGTGTTTATCAGTCATTTATCAAACTTTTATTAACAGATTTCTCTTCAGATTCTTTTCCCATTTCTCAGTTGGGTTATTTGTCTTTCTTGTTATTGAATTGTTAAAATTTATGCTTATTCTAGAAACAAAGTCTAGAATTTTCTGTAAGATGTTTGTACGTTTTTATCATTTTGTGAGTTGTCTATTACTTTACTTGACAGTGTCCTTTGAGCCCATCTTCTTTGTTTTGGCGGTTTTGTTATTAATTTTTGGTGGATTTTGTTGTTGTTTGATTTTGTTTTGCTATGTTGACGATCAACCCCGGGCCCTACGAATGTGAGGCAAGTGTTCTACCACTGAGCTCCACCTCCAGTCCTGAAGCACAATTC
>PVKS010016148.1:0-44518 GCA_004027875.1 Aplodontia rufa
ATAGCCAACATTATGCTTAATGGAGAAAGACTGAAAGCATTTCCATTGAATTCAGGAACAAGACATGGTTGTCCACTTTCACCACTCTAATTCAATATAGTCCTTGAAATCCTAACCAGAGCTATTAGACAAGAGAAGGGAATCAAAGAATTTGAATAGGAAAAGAGGAAGTCAAGATGTCTCTATTTGCTGATGATTTGATCATGTACCTAGAAGACCCAATAAACTTGACCAGAAGACTCCTAGAGCTTATAAATGATTTCAACAAAGTGGCTAGCTATAATTTCAAGACTCATAAATCATTAGCTGTCCTATACTCCAGCAACATGTCCACTGAAGAAGAAATTAGTAACTCTGTCTCATTCATAATCTCCTCAAAAAAAAAATACTTGGGCATCAATCTAACAAAGGATATTAAGGACCTCTACAGTTAAAATTATCGAACATTAAAGAAAGAAATGTTAGAAGCTCTGAGTAGATGAAAAAACATTCCTTGTTCTTGGTTAGGCAGAATCAATATAATCAAAAGGGCCATTCTACTGAAAGTCCTACACAGATTTAATGCAATTCCCATCAAGATACCAATGGCATTCTTCACCGATATAGAAAAAACAATTCTCAAATTTGTATGGAATAACAGAAGACCCAGACTAGTCAAACTCAGCAAGAAAGAGGAAGCAGGAGGTGTCACAATTCCTGACCTGAAATTATACTATAAGGCTACAGAAACAAAAACAGCATGGTATTAGTATCAAAGTAGAATTGAAGACCAATGGAACAGAATGGAAGATTCTGAGATGAAACCCCAAATTTTTAAACATCTGATATTTGATGAAGGGGGCAAAAGCATAGTGTGGAAGATCAACAGCCTGTTCAACAAATAGTGCTGGACAAAATGGACAGCCATACGTAGACAACTGAAATTGGATCCTTACCTCTCTCCCTACACAAAAATCAAATCAAAATGGTTCAAGGATCTGGAAATTAAACCAGAACTTTACAATTGCTTGAAGAAAAAGTAGGATCAACACTACATGCCATAGGAGTTGACTCTGTCTTCCTTAACAAGACTCCCATAGCACAAGCATTAAAGTCAAGAATAAATGAATGGGATGCCATTAAACTAAAAAGCTTCTGCACAGCTAAAGAATTAGTTAAGAGTGTCAAGAGAACCTACAGAAAGGGAGAAAATCTTTTCCTGCTACATCTTGGACAGAGGGATAATATTCAAAATATACAAAGAACTCAAAAAACTGAACACCAAACCCACAAATAATCTAATCAATAAATGGACTAGTGAGCTAAGTAGAAATTTCTCAATGGAGGAAGTAGCAAAAGCCCGTAAACATATGATAAAATGCTCTACATCACTAGCAATCAGAGAAATGCAAATCAAAACTTCATTTATGTTCTACCTCAGTCCTGTCAGACTGGAAAAATGAAGAACTCTACTCTGGAGGGGCTGTGAGAAGAGAGGAACACTGTCACATTGCTGGTGGGACTACAAGCTTGTACAGCCACTCTGGAAAACAGTGTGGAGACTCCTCAAAAAATTAGTGCTGGAACCACCTTATGACCCAGCTATCCCAATCCTGGGTGTTTTCTCCAAAGACCTGGAATCACCATATTACAGAGATACAGCTTCATCAGTGTTTATAGCAGCTGAATTTACTATAGCTAGACTATAGAACCAACCCAGATGCCCTTCACTGGACAGGTGGATTCAAAAGCTGTGGTACATATATACAATAGAAATCTACTCTTCTTTTAGAATGATATCATGGCATTTGCAGCCAAATGGATAGAGATGGAAAAAATTATTCTAAGTGAAATATCCCAAACTCAGAGACTAAAAGACTGAATGTTTTCTCTCATTTGTGGAAGTTAGAATACAATCTGAAACAGTATAATAGAGGGCTAAGCTAATAATAACCTCAACATGTATCAATTTTTACACAAGCAGGGGGTAACTTACCTGTGATGCTGGGGGATGAAGGGAGTGTGGCAGGGAGTGGAGGAGGGAATAGGAAGGATATCAAGAAGGCTGGAGGGAGGAAGTATGGGGAAATCAATCCAGTGGGGAAACTTCAACTTCCATGAGAAGTCGAACTAACATGGGGGTTAAGTAGGGGAAACATGGAATTGAGGGAAACCCAATGGGGGAGACCATGGAATGGCATCAGCCTTGGCTTGCTCTGTCATTATACATTCATTCTTGATTGTATGTCAGTAATTCCCTCCTAAACGTAAGACTATCTTGAATAAATAAAAATGAAAAAAAAAAGAATTTTGGGGGTCCCCTTTGTTTCTGAATTTTTTGAGAGCAAAGAAAATCCTATACACCCTGACAGGGAATGGTAATTAGAGTTTCAACAAACTATTTCATTTTTACATGTTTGCCTGTTAAAAGTATTGTTTTTTCACCTTGGCATAAAGCCTTTTATACAAATGACATAAACTATACATTTTTTCTAGTTACTCTTCACAAACCTTACATGGTTTGACCTGTGACTAGGGTTTCCCTAGTTTCATGGACATTGTCTTGTGCCTGACAGACACCGTAGTGGTAATCTTGCCAATCCATGAGGAAATAAATTCAGGAGGGAGACTCTATCTTCAGAGATTATCATCTCTTATAGATGGTAGTGGCACCCTACTCTTAATTGGATGTTCAGTACTCACCGTTTACAATGTTTATTTTTGATTTTGAGTTATTTAGAAAATAAGTAGAGAGAAAAAAACAAAAGCGCTAAATCATACATAGGGGCATATATCCAAACCCAAATAAAATCAAAATAAAGTGCCCATGAAAAATTTTAAATTAGGCAAGCAGATCAAACAAAATACTAAACTAGGTACACAGAACCAAAAGAGAATTTACCAGAGGGTATGAGATGTCTTCACAGAATTTGAGTTCTGTGGAAGTATGAGTACTCAACAGGTCAGTGTCTGTATTCCAGAAAATACATGCCAGAAAAGATGAAAGTCTTCTATTATCCCTGAAAGATATTCAGTGTCTTTTACTTCTCCAAATAAGTTCCCAAAGTCAGGAGGGATCTTCTACTAACAAACAGAGGATTCCATATGAGAAAAGACTCCAGGATAGAAAAAATTATAGCATGGTTACAGAGATCACAAATTCAATGCAAGTAATGCATCTAGGTCTAAAAGTCATTGTTTCTTTTCTAAAGTGGTCCTTCTTCATATCCCACTTCTTTCACCAAATATTTCAACCTAAATAATATGAGAGAAATTCTCCAAAGAAGGATGATTCTTATTTTTGAATAGCTGAGCATTGAAATATGCGTGCCATAGTAAATTATAAACATATGCAAAGATAATGAAGCAAATGGGATTTTTTAAAGCAAATGTGAGGAGGATTACATGAGAAATTTTGAAAGAATAATCCTTGGCTGAAAAGATTAATAGCAAGAGTAGTACCAGTCATGCTTCAGTAGACTGTTGCTGGGAAAATTTCCTTGTATAAGTATTTTTTATAAGGTTGCAATGATCTTATGGAAGATTATAGTGATAGATACTATTAAACAATTGAGCATCCCTTCATAACCATCAGGATTATTTATTTTTGTTAGTATTGACACAAGTGACTTCATTTGAATTCTATCAATATTGCCATTAGTAATGCAGAGTAAACAAAATATTTTACAGTGTGATTAGCAAAATAAAAATTATGATATAAATGTGATAGCTATAAATATACTAAGTGACAAGATCTACAAATGAGTTCATTTATCATTTAAATTCATAATAGAGGAGAGAGTAAATTATATATTGAAAATATGCAGCATCTGAAATTATATATGAAAATATCTGTGATTCAATTTAGTATGACATCATGGTAATTTTAATTTATCATGTATTGTTGGATACATTCATAATTGAAAGAAATACTAAATTCAGTTAAAGCTTACTGACAACACCAATATAATTTTTTTCCTATCAAGTTCATAGATTTCTTGTTTAAAACCCTTGTGCAGAAGAAGTGTTCAGTAGGTTGTGAAACTGCCTATATGTACTCTTGGTGCATTTGAAGAGTTATCATCAGAGATGAAATTAAGCTGTCCCTGACCCTCCCTAAAATTTTCCCTGATAAACAATGTTCTTGTGTCTGCCATATTTTATGTCTATTGAACTAGAAAATTAGGTATGTGTCAATGGTCCTCTGTCTCTTCAAGACATTTCTCCACTCTCCTATTCTCCAGTGAAAGTTAGAGGACATTTTTTAGAAAGATGGCAAGGGCCTCACATATGTTTTTACCCCCAGGAACAATGGAGACCAACTTCAATCAGACTGTGTAGCTAGTTAGGCATATTAATAGATTTTTTTAAGGTTAAAGGGAATAAAAAGGTTGTAGATATTGGTACCATGAAAGTAATTTGGTTTTCAATATTGTTTTTCCTTTCAATGCTGCTACAGTTGCTATTGTAATAATATTATTATTAATGATAGAGAATTAACATATTTGAAAGTAATAGGAACATCTAGTTAGACAGAAGAAATTGAACATACATTCATAATATAGTAAGTAGAGGGATACCTGACTTGGAAATCAGAAGACTGGGTACAAATTCTGTGTCCTTCTCTGATATCATGGGGTGGGACTTTGGAAAAATTTGTTAACTACTCTAGGGCAAAGTTTTCTCACAGATAAGATGAAATGGAGAATTCTCTGATCTTGCCAGCTCCAAGTTTCTCTAATTCTAAAGTTTATATTTTGTTACTAGAAACGCCACAGTAACATTTTCAGCATTCACATCTGTAGCCGTTATTTCTTCTTTTCAAGCACATAAACATGTGAAAAACTCATTTTCTTTTAGGATTTGGAACTAATTTTTCCTCTTAAAGCTTTTGATGGACTACTTTCACAAGGATGCGACTCTACCTATCACAGATTACATCCATCTTCTGATAAATGATAGCATCAATATCCTCTTTTAATACCATTATAATTGACTTGCTTTCACCTACAATTTTTGTCCATAGTCTGAGCACTAGCAAAGTGCTTGCCCTGATTATCAGCTGGTGTTCAACAGATGGTTATGACTTGCTAGAAAGAGTGTGAGTACAAAGATCTGTGATGTGAGTGTGAGCATATGTGTATGTTAGCCTTTTAAGTTTTATTATTGATCCACATGGAAGGACGCAGCAGCATTTGTGTGTGGAGATTCTCTAGTGTGTTTAAAAGGATAGTGTTTTGCATATTATACCAGGTGTGTCTTTTAGTATACTATTTGCAAAGCATTTTCTAATTACATAAGTATTCAAACAGGAATTGTCAAATTTTAGAAGCAGTAACAGATGGAAAAACCAAATCACAGAACTTCAGACCCCAGAGGTGTCATTGCTACCACACATTTTCAGCTGGATTAGCTATTTTGAATCATTTTCAGCTTGTATGTTTCACACCATTTGAGAGACTTTGTTTTGAGGAAATTTGAAGCAGTGGGAATCCCTTTCCTTCCTCAGAGCCTTTCTGACCCATGCTCCCTTGTTTGTTCTCCTCCTATCTTATTAATGCAGCTGCGAGTACATTTCCAGAACTCTTCACCTGACACAGTGATGAGGGATCAGGTGCCAGGTAGGGTAATCAATCTGGAGGGCTTTTAGCAGCACATCCTGCCACTGTTTGACAGCATGTCTCCGTCAAGGAGACTGTCTTCCTTAGATCGATAAATCAATCAGTTCTTTTTACATCTTATGAAGCACTCCTCACGCCCTGTGTCACTCATGCTATACCACACACAAATGGAGAATCAGAGTCGAGGTTGGCCCAAACCATCCCCATTCACATTCTAACCTATAATCGCATATCCTTCCCCCAAATCAATTCCTGGCACAGTGGTAATGGATCAAAGTCCAGTTCTTCATTCTTCTGAACTGAAGAGTAAATCTGTCTAAAGGGCTGGATGTTTTAGTATGTTTAAAGCAAAATAAATCACATCTGAAATTCAAAGGAGACTAATTGCAAGGTTTATGATTAGAGCTATCCAGAGGAGATAGCAAAAGTTTTACTTAAAAATGGTAGATTTACTGATGCTACCAAAAAGAATCCTAAAGCTTTCTTAGGGCATCAGGTTGGCCAAGGGGCTCAGAGACCCGTAGTGGATCTATACCAGGTGTTTGCTCGTGTGCACCAAGCAGTCTGTAGCTGTCATGTTGGCAGGGGCATGGGATGAGTAGTGGTGGTTACCCAAAAAGCCTTTGCATTTTTTTAATATGCTGAGTTTGGGTCTAAGGTATCATTTAAATGACAGAATCTACTGCTTTGGGGAAAAATAAAAACCAATAAAAACTGTCTGGTATCTTCATATTACAATTGTAAATCTGAAGGCCAGCTGTATTAGCTGGTGTCTACAAGGCCACACACTGGTAAGTGGCGGAGCTAAGATGTCAGCTATGCTAAATCCCTTGTAGAAAGTGACTGCACTTTCAGAACTTTCCTAAGTGGGCTTGGTTTTGTTTGAAGGAACATCAGAGGCTGTGCTGCTCAGCAGTTCCAGGTGGAGGATTGGGTATGTTGGGAAGAGGGTTTTGGCTGGCATTCATTATTATTCCACATGCAGTCATTCCTATTTTTCCATTAGTGGAAGGAAGCTTGACCTACTAATTAAAGTATGAGTTTTAAAATTGGAACAATACAGAGAAGATTAGGATGTTCCCTGAGCAAGGATGACACGCAAATTCGTGAAGTGTTCCATATTTTTTCCTGCTACACCTCAGACAGAGGGCTAATATCCAGAATATACAAGGAACTAAAGAAACTAAACACCAAAATCACAAATAACCCAATCAATAAATGGGCTATGGATCTAAAAAGAAACTTCTCACCAAAAGAAGTCCAGAAAGCCCATAAATATATGAGAAAATGCTCTACATCATTAGCTATAAGGGAAATGCAAATCAAACCTTCAGTGAGATTACACCTCAGTGCTGTTAGAGTGGCAAAAATGAAAAATTCTAACAACAACAGATGCTGGAGGGGCTGTGGGAAAAGAGGAACACTGCCACACTGCTGGTGGGACTGCAAACTGGTTCAGCCACTCTGGAAAGCAGTGTGGAGAATCCTCAAAAAATTAAGGAAGGAACCACCTTATGACCCAGCTATCCCACCTCTGGGTATTTTCCCAAAAGAGTTAGAATCAGTTTATTATAGTGATGTGGCTTCCTCAATGTTTATAGGAGCTCAATTTACTATAGTTAGACTATGGAACCAACCCAGATGCCTCTCACTCGATGAGTGGATACAAAAACTTTGGTATTTATATATAATGGAATACTACTTGGCCATTAGAGAAGATGATATTATGGCTTTTGAAATCAATGGATGGAGATGGAAACAATTATGCGAAGTGAAGTATCCCAATCTCAGAGACTCAAGGGCTGAATGGTTTCTCTCATCTGTGGAAGCTAGAGTACATGGGGAAGCAGTATGTTAGATGGCTAAGCTAACAATAATTTCAAATTGTATGATTCTCAAAGCAACAGGGAGATGACTCCCAAGTATACTTGGAGGAGTAGGCTGGGGGACAGGGTGCGAGGAGGGCTTAGGAAGAACACCTAGGAGACTGGAGAGTGCTAATATAGGGGAATCATCTCAGAAGGAGATCTCTGACCTCCACGAGATATCCAATTAACTCAGGGGTTCTTCTGGAGGAAACAGCAGCATGGGGAGCCCAAGTGGGGCATCCATGACATGGCATTAGCCCTGGATAACTAAGTATATATACATTTGTTCTTGAATGTTTTATAATGTTTCCCCCTCAATTGTAACTCTATATCATCTAATAAAAAAACAAGTATGAGTTTTGAGGTTAGGGGCTGAAGAAACAAAGCCTGAAACTACTGCCCCCTAGACAGCTTTACAAAGCAGGAGAATTTGGTCAGCCTGCTGAAGTACAAGTCAGCCCCACCCTTATTGTGCAACCTTGGGTAAGTGATTTAAACGTCTTCATCTGCCAGGCTGTGAACACTAATAGTGTACATAAAAGTAGCCCAGAGCCACTGAGGCCCTAAGCTGACTTTAGCATGGCCTATGAGTGCTGCTGTGTTCTTGATAGCTTCAGCTTGGTGTTTGATGTCAGTTTTGAGCTAAGGGTTTCCCATCAGTCTCACTGTTCTTGGGCCCCAAAGCTACAAGTTTCAAATTTAGAAAAAAATAAAAGTCAACACCATTTTCTTTTCCATCACCTGGAACTTATGTCACCTTTTCTCACAGGGAAACTGCAACTTCAGGCTTTCCCAGAGATCAGGGAGGGATGGATAGCCAGTGCACAGGAGGGTTCCAGGCAGGGTGTGATTAATCAGGCTATGCATGCACATTGTGGCTTGGTAGCTGTTCTTTACTATAGTTATGCACCTTTGAAAGAGCTGTGAGTTTCTCAAAACCTCAGGGGCCTAAAGCTCATCTTGGTCTACTTCCTTTGAAAAAGTAAGAGAAGCATTACATTTTTAAAAATATAGTTCATTCATTTTATTTTACTTTTTTAAAAACAATTTTTTATTTAGTTTTTTCATGTGGCTTTCATTGCTCCAAGGCCTTGTTGTGTACATAGTGCTGGGGTTTGAACTCGTGTACTAACGTATGCCAGGCAAGCGCCATAACTGCCAAGCCACCGCTCCAGCCCAGCTCATTTATTTTAAAAACATATTTGAAACCAACTTTCTTTGGGCAATTTCTCAATACCTTTTAATAGGTGGCAGTATATCATGAACATTGAAAAACAAAGGAAGATAAACAAAGAGAGAAACTGTCCGACTAGGCCTCAGAATCTGTGCTAGTTTGAGGGATATTTTGTAGCTTGAATGTTTGAAGAGGAAAGAGGGAAGTTGGTATCTAATCCACCCCGCCTTTTCTTCGAGGAAAATAAATTCTGAACTAAAATCCAAAACCAAGGCCAGTGATTATCTGGCCAATAACTTATGGGAAGATAAGGACAAAGATCCTATTGGGAAGAGCCAAAAGGAATTCCCTGATAATAGTCAATCTTGGGCTAGAATGGATTTTGGAAGTCATCGGAACCATTTGTCTCTCTTTCTCCCCGACTGCTTACTCAGAAAGGTGACGCCTAGGATACTGATTGTCATAGGCAGGAATACAACAAGACCCCTCCTCCCCTGATTCTTAGCCAAAGGCTCTTTTCAATGTACTGCATTCTCTCTCTAAGCAGACATTTGTCCACAGAGCCATTAGGGTTATCCAAACCCATATTGTGACAGCCTCCTGAAATGAGCATCTAAACTGATAATGACAGTTCATTTCATATGGGCCATGAAGTAGCAATAACCGTCTTTAGCTTCTTGGTTGAAGCCAGACCTATAATCTCAAGATAAATAGCTCTGCTTGCGTTTACCAATCTCGTGGGCAAGCCACCCTCCCTTGTTCCTCCACTCAGGAGCAGCATATGCTTAATTTTTAGACTAATGAAATTATTTCAAGGACATAAATACATATGATATATTTAGTCCATTGTTATTAAGTGGCTCCTTACAATCCTGGTGTTGTTACAAATCTGCCTTCTTCTGTTTTCATTTCCTAATTATACATCCTCTCTGAATCACACATGGTTAACACATTTGTATCAGATTCCATTGTATTTCCCCCTTGAATTCTACAACTGCCAAATTATTTTATCCATCACCTAAAGACTTTTTTAAAATAAATGATAACAAGTTCATATGCCCAATTTCTCCATACTTACAAGCAGGGATGTCACAGCAGATGTTCAGAATGTTTTGACAAATATTAGATTCAATGTAAGACACATGTGCATGAAACAATTTTCCTCTAATTATGGTAAATGTAGGCTAAAGCATTTAGTGAGAACATATTCAGCCACTTTTATGAGATCTCTTCAGCTGAATCTCTCTCTACATTATTTGTATTTCTACATTTTTTCAATCCTGTTAGTTTTGAAAGTAAGTATTCTGTTTCTTAAAATAATGACAACCTTCATTTTTCTATAAAATTTGGAACATATCAATGTGTGTTTTGTGGTAACATCACATCCCACATAATTCTCCTATGTTATAAAAGTGGGTTGTACTGTGTGAATTGGGCTTTACGATGCTTGTAGAATGCAGGGCCTTATTTTTCCTCTGATTAAAACCCAGCACATTTATAGGATGCTTTATTTTTTAAGCCAAACAACATAGATCCCTCCTTCCAACAACTTCCAATTGAATGAAAAAGATAACTGCAACAAAATGAAATCATTTAAAACATATTGCAAGATAATATATTACATATAAATACTAATAAGAATAATGTGGATAAATTCTGCGGAAGAACATCAAATAAGTTAGTGAAAATTAAAATGGGAATATTTAATAGAGGACTTTAGCTGAGTTGTTAGATGAGCCAGGCTGGCATAGGGGTGTAGAATATATTAGGCTTCTCAAACACTTACCATGCTTCCCTACAGCAGAAGGACACTTCACCAGCCTGTGGGCATTAAGCACGGCCATGTGATTTTCTCTGGACTCTTAAATGTGTATCATCATTTCCAGGATGAAACCCTAAGGATCTGAGTGCGCTTTATTCTGATCACTTTTCTTCTTCTGTACAACTAGCAGTACACCAGATGAAGGCTACTGTGAGGAATAGAGCCAGAGCCAAGTCAGCATACACTTGTGGCAAAGAAAGAAATAAACATTTGTGTAGGATATTGGGATTTGAGGGTCAGTCGTTATTGCAATATAACATACTCTGCCCTGATGGACACAGGTAGCAGTAGGTCCTCATAGCAGTGACAGGAGAATGAGAAATAAGCAACCAGCATAGGGTTTTTTGAGTGGAGTGAGAAGACCAGCCTGACTTTACGGAGAGTGGTTATGCAAAAATAATGGTAAATAAAATTTACTAGTGAAAGTGGGACCAGAGATAGACTAATTTTGATTTTGAAACCAAGTTGGAGTTCAAATTTCATAGAATTAATATGACATATTTTTTTCTTTACATCCCCATGCCTAGAAAATGGTAGTTATTCATCAATATCTTGTTAAATTTATAGAAAAAATTTGGTTGATGTTGCAGACTGCATTGAGATTTTAGTTTGCAGAAGATCAGGTGAAGAAAACAAAGGCAAAACTATGACTTTTAATTGTTACCTGAAGAGAAGAGTGGGAACAGTTTTTAGAAGGACAATCATGGGTTTATTAGAATTTGATAAGTGAACATGCTAGAATTTTCATTTGGAAAACAGTTTTTAAGTAGTACTATTCTGCTTTGACCACTGACTATCAAATGTCTACTGACAATATTTCTACTTCTGAGTGATTTGTAATTTCTAGATAAGAATGGCAAATGTAGGTAAACTGTACAAGGTAAAGACTTGTCTCCATTATAGAATTTAAAGAGTTATTAAGGGCATTAGAAGACAATTCTATTCAAACTATAATATCCCCTTGAATGATGTTCGCCATCTGGACAATCTGCCAGTCTTCAGTGCCTGTCTGGTTGGGTCTCAGCTACCATCCCTGATGCTTGTGGTTTGTGGTCCTTTTTGCTGGTTAATGCATATTGGAATCATGCAGTTTAGTCATGTTAGATCTATAGTACCTTGAACTTTAGATATAAACATTCTGGATAATATTGGCACAACACTAACTAGGTTTCTCTTCAATCTGTCATTTAATGTATTAACCTCTAAGACTTTGCATAAGTTTTGAGAACATGCAAGAAATTTTTATTTTATGTCCAGAGCAACATTCTTTATTAAGAAGATATTAGACCAAGGGACTTATGATGTTACTCTTAACTTGGCATCTGCTTCATCTCACACTGTGTCATGCTGGTCATGTCAAAATTAAATTAATTCAATTCAGTGCCCAATAGCCAAGTTACACTGAACTCCACAAGGAACGAGAAGAAATGCCACTCCGGGTTCACACGGGGCTTCTACACAGAGCCCTGACATCAAACGGCTGTGCAGGCTTCTGCTTGTATAGGTCTACAAGCTCTTAGTGCTATTGATTCCTTCTTCCCTGCACTTCTTTCCCTTGTGCAACCAGTGGGGAGGGAGACAAATGCACTGAGCTCCTCAGCAAAGATTATGCTCTTTCTAATCTTGCAACTTATCCAGGGACAGATCTCTACGTCTATGCCTGGGCGTGAGGGTTGAGAGTAGTGTACCAACTGGCCTTAAGTCCTGAAAGCAACGGCTTTCAGTATGCACCTGGATCATCTGCAGGATGATTGTCCTAGTAAAAAGGTCATGTGTCCAAGACTGGAAACTCTGAGGCTGACTGGCGGGATAAGCAGATGAGATGCAGAATCTTGGCTTTGAAATTCTCCCTTCAGGCTTGAGATACCATGTCAGTGTGCACTCTCAGATTTCTGGCAGCCTACCATTTAACAGCAGTAATTTAGATTTTTCTTTTCTTTTCTTTATGCTGACCCATTCAGAGAATAAAATGGGCATTCATGATATTCAGGGAAATGCATCTGGGACTCCAAACACCTCTCCAGAGGCTTTGGCAGCACCCATACACCATAGTTGGGTCATATGCACAGCTGCAGAGAGGATATCCCCACCCTTCTTGAGCCCTTATTTTTTTCTTCTGCTATCTTTGTTCCGAATATTAGTGTGGCACTGAAAGAATGAGGGACTGCGAAAGAGCAAGAAAAATACATTTCAGATCTGCATATTCTAAACCTGTTTGACCTATGTTCTATGATGATGTGTTTATTTTTTATATGAAGGCTCCATTGTGCACTATCTAGTAAAGAGGGAAAACAAAATAGTGTTATTTAGCAACTGTAGCCCATAGTATACTTAGAATCAGAGACACCTGCTATAGTTTCAGCTGTGCCACTCAACAATAATCTGACCACGGATAAATTGTTTATTTTTTATTGCTTAGTTGTAAAAATCATTTCTCTACCACATAAATAAAGGATAATTGTAAAAGCCATTGGCATGTGTTGTATAAGTACCGTCCATGAGGTGGGCTGTGCATGTGTATACGGTGACGAGTGTAGCATAGAATATAAACTGTCCTTTGGCACCAAGAGAAAGCTGCAGCAGGTGCACCATGAACGTTGCAGATTGATGGGATATTCATGTGAAACTAGGAGAAGGTGCCCCTCCAGTGCCAGTAGGTGTTCAAAAATGCTGATCATCTTCTTTTCCTTTACTTGTTTTCCTTTATCTTCCAACACAGCCGTTTTATTTCCCCAAAGCCACTTTGTTTAATCAACATTTCCTTTCATTGACCCTGAGAAAAACATAGGAGAGTTCACAGTGTGATATTTCAAGCAAACTGTATCGCCTTTAAGCTTCCTTGAAAGAGAGCAATGATGTCTTTTATTTAATTTCATATTATCACTGAGTGTAATCATGACAACCCAAAATGGAGCTTAAAACATGCTGGTAAGTATGGAAAAGAGAGGATTTTACTGAGATCATGACAAGTGAGTGGGTAGGGAGAGGGAAGATGATGATAAAACTTTGTAGATAATTCAGTTTCTAAAAAAATTGTTTCTCCTCTAAGAATTGGAAATGATGATGTGTAACATGAATATTTTTGAAACTTTCTAGTGAGAATTCCATAGTATCTCTGCATGGAGAAGCAGGGTAATATAGAACAGTCATTTTCAAAGTGTGGTCCATGCCAGCATCTGCATCTCCTGGGAACATAAACATTCTCAAAACTCCATCCCAGACCCACTAAATCAGAAATTCAAGGGGTACAACCCAGCAATCTATTTTAACAAGGCCTTGATGACTTAGTTATCATTTCAGGGGTCCCTTTCTATTCAGTAAATGAGAAATTTGGATAAGATTTTCAAGCTATTATCACTGCAGTACTCTAGGATTCTCCATGTGTGCAGCACTATATGGTTCAAGGGTGATAAAGAGATTGTTCCAGGCTCTGGAATATATCTTTGAATTTGTAGCTTTGCTCCTTAAAATAATCTTGACTTCAACAAGTCATTATAGGAACCTATGCCACAAATTAAATCTGGCATATGCTAATAGAGACTCAAATTCTTAGCAATGGACTCCTAAGGATAGCAGATGACAAGACAAAAAGCTAGTGAAATTACCAATGAATTAGGAACTTCTCTTTCTTTGCAAGTGAGAACATACTTGTAAGCTTTTAACTACCAGGAAGGCTAGAGAAAGGATAGAAGGGGACAGGGTCCATAGGCCATGATGTGTATGAGTCAAAAACTTCTTTTAGTTCATCCAGGGAAATGCTATCAATGACCCTAGAGTGTTAGTAACAACGAGAAAGCTGGAAACCAACTGGGGTTTAAGGAAAGTATATTCAGTTTTGACTGAGTGCTTGGGTTTATGGATTTCCTCATTTTCAGGAGAAAGAATTTTTAGCCAGCCATGTGGGCTGGAAGAAGGAGGAGTGATGGAGAGGACTTGTTCGCTTGTAGCTTCAACTACAGGATTAAAGGAGAGGTAGTGGAAGGGGAAGGCAGGGGAGCAGAGGAAGGCTGAATGAGTACAGGTGGGCTGGAACACCCAGAACACACACCAGCTTGTGGATTCGAGGTGAGGAGAAGGAAGTGCAGGTGATCTAGACTCTCCTTCATCTAAGCAGCTCATCGCTGGTCATTGAGTGCACGTTTACATTTCTAGAGCACAGCTGTGTAGTATAAATGAAATACTGAATTTGCCCCTTCTTTATTTGAACAGCCTTAGTCTTAACTCTGGAATCACTATAATAGAAATTTTGTTCTTATTGAATTAAAGCCATAGTCTCAAAAGAATATATGCATCTTGGATTTGTATCACTGAGTTCAGTTAAGAAGGAGATAATGATCACACTATAATGATTAGTAGATCATTAATTGCTACACCTATTTTTAGGTTAAAGCTATGTGCCAGGTCTTTTGCCAACATCCATGCAAAATGGGCAATGTTTACTTCATTTTACAGATAAAGAACTTGAGGATCAGGGTAATTAAATCTTTGGCCAGAAAATGCTATAACAAGGTTTCAAACATGTAGTTCCACAGTTTAAGACTTTGCAGGTATAGAATACTGCCTCATTTGAAGGAAAGGTACTTCCTCAATTAAAATGTAACAGTTTACACTCACTTTTATTGTTATTGTTCTACAACAGAACATGGGAATAAAAGGATATATAACAAGCACATGGGTTTCAGCTGAATGAATTGAGTAAAAGTGTAGTAGTGCCATTAAGTAACATTTTTAGAAACTTTATTTCAGTGAAATAGCTCCTTAACTGAGGCAAATTCAAATCAGCATAGTCATTGTGATACAGTGGTTTGCCTATATTTGTCTCTTACATGTAATTAGTGTTTTTAGGACCTTCGCCTCTCTTCTACTAAACAGACCTTGTTCAAGGCATCTGATCCCACACCAAGGATATTTATAGCATCTACAATCCTGGATTTTTCTCCCTATAATTCATCCTATCCACCATGGAGCTAGAGCAATCACTCCAAACATACAGTTTAACCAACTCAATTTTGCAAATGCTGAGCATTTATTCTGTGTGATTTCCTAGTCTGCATATCTTTGGAGACAGCATAAATTTTCTCTGCCACAAAAAGTAAAGTGTTTTACTACCAAAGTTGACCCACACTTTCCACTGAGTTTGCCTTTTCTCATGTCCCTAGGATGTATCATTCACTCCAATCAAGCAAGTTTAACTATGGATATCTAAGTCATATATATAGATCTATATCCTCCCTATCCTTAAAACTTATCCATATGCCAAGGTGGGACCATGCATCTATTATCTAATTCTGCATAGTGTTTTAAACGAAGTTTCTTATATTTTCATTATTATTAAAGGTCATTACTCTATCTCAATTCAGATAATATAATTTATAGTAACTACTGTGATTTTTTTTGTCTGTCTGTTTCAGTTTACAAATAGAGTAATTGAGGATCAGGGAAAATAAGCCAGTGGCCAGTAGGACATAGCCCCAATTCCTGGCCAGAAAACATTATAGCCAGGTTTCAAACACATGTGATTACATAGTTTAAGACTTTTTGCAGGTACAGCATGCTAGTTCATTTGAACGAAAGATACTTCTGAAATCAAAATGCAATGGCTTACCCTCTTATTATCTAACAATAGAACAGGAGGATGCAATGATACATAGCAAAAACTGGAACATGGTCTCTGATTCAGACTTGTTTCCTAACTGAACTGTGTTCTCCATATCTGAGAGAGTCCCAGAAGTTAATATGTATAGGAATCACCTTAAAAATACTGAAGCTTCTTGTCTGTAGATCTGGGAGGAACCTGATACTGTGCATTTCTAATAAGGTCTCAGGTAATTCCAGGGCCATTTATCCACAAGACACTCTTTGACTTTCAGGATATTACATGTTTTAAGCAGTTTCATTGTTACTGTGACTAAAAGACCTGACAAAAACTTTGTAGAGGAGGAAAGGCTTATTTTGGGCTCATGGTTTCAGAGGTTCAGTCCATACTAATTTATTCATTAAGTGCTGGCAAAGAGTTTCATCTAAAACAGGTTATTGGTAGGTATGAACTAGTATTTTGAGATTAGGGTAGTTAATGATAGAGAGCTCCAGAATATTTGCTTATTAAAATAATGTTGGTCCCACTTGTTAGGACAAGGCAATGTGACATTGATTTGAAACATAGTAAAGAAATCTTCTTTCCTCTTTTCCCTCAAAGGTCACAATTAGTCACTTTGGGGAAAGCTTGTGACAAAAGCAAATCCCCCTTCTGAAATCAGTTCAGGTAGAATGCATCTGATATTTCTTGTGTCTCTTGTGGATTCTTTTTGCTTCATTGTTCCTTGCCATGAAGCCACCTATCTGCTCCCTGTCTTATAGTATTTCCTATAAGAATTTGTTTTATAACAAAATTTGGTATTTTCTCCCTCATCTTCCCACTTGCAGTTTCTATGAAATATCATTTCTTAAGATCTTACCATGAGCAATCTTTGTTGTAGACATTGAAACCAGTATGTATATAGGTGGCTAAAAGCTAAGGAGCAGCATATCTTTCTCCTTTTCATTTTTCAAAGTCAACAGGGTATTCCAAACCGGTGCTAACCTCATGATTTGTGCTATGTTCACATGCTTTATTATAATGCAAATATTTCCTTTAAAAACTATTTTTGCTTAAATGTATTTAAAGCAATATGTTGTTACTAACATGAGTAGAAAAACCTATAATCACATGCCATAAAGAAAAATGTTAAAAATAATGAATTTAAGGAAAACTAAATATTACTGAGTTTTAGCAAGGTACCATTCCCCTGAGAAGACACTTAAGTTTAGCATTGCTGTATTTGTTAAAATAGATTGGCAAGTAGAAGTGGCACTAGATGCATATGGTGCCAAAAGGACTTTCTCCTTGCCTTGATCGAAGAACAGAAAAGAGAATACATCGCCTGCTGTACGATTTGATGATACATGAGGTTCAAGGTTGTATTTCCTCTCATCATTGTCTCTTACATGTATTATGCTGGAGGACACATACTTCTGTATCACAAGGACTGGAGCATGTATTGGAAATGTTGATTTCACAAGAAATGCAAGAAGTGTTCTTGTTGAAGCTTTAAACTCACTTTCTAAATCCAGAACATTCTTTTAGAATCTTACTGAATCTTGCAGACAAGTACAGGAAATGTTCTTGGTGTGTTCTCACATCTTGTCCTCAGATTTATAAGAATCCTCATGAAGCAGTATAATGCAGAGAAAACAAGGGATATGTATATTAGGAAAGTCAAATATAGAAAAAATCTCTCTTGGGAACCTCAGGTTCAGCTTGTTGGTAGGTTACTTGGCCCAATAAGGGAATAGGTTCAAACTCATTTTATATAAGAATGTAGAGTATACTTTAAAAGTAAGCCAATATGAGTACTACTGAAAATAATAGAGGTGACCCACCTCCATTACTTTGGGGTATATAATTTCTATATTGACCAGGCTGAAAGAATAGAAGATAAATGGCTTCTGCAGCAACTTTTGTCCTGACATCAGACTTGAACTACTAGTTTCCAAAAGAAAGGGAACTGGAGTGGTAGGAGTGAGGAGTTAAGTTCTAGGCTTAATTTTTTTTAAGAGAGAGGGACAGTGAGAGAGAAAGAAACAATTTTATTTAGTTTTTCATGTGGCTTTCGTTGCTCTGAGACTTCATTGTGTACCTGGGCTGGGGTTTGAGCTCCACTCCTCACACATGCCAGGCAAGTGTGGTAACCGCTGAGCCATCACTCCAGTCCCCCAGACTTCATTTGAATCCTCTTCTTCCTGTGGAAGGAGCATTTATGACTGCATTACCCAGTGGATGGAGAGCTACTGCCCCAGTTCTTACTTGTGTCCATGACTTGAGAGGTGATTAAAATACTCAGGATTCAACTTTTGTTTCGGTCTTGACGAACTACTGAAGGATGACTTATTTAGTGAGTCAGACTTGTTTCCTTTTCCTTTTCTTCTCTTCCTCCTTTTTTTCCTCCTTGCAGGCATAGCCAGACAGGTTTTGAAGTACTAATGATGATTAGTTCATTTAAGCCAGCACAGACCAACAATGGGTTTGAAATGTTAATCAGATGAAGAGCTTATTGCTAAATAGGCCACAGAATAGCAAATGAACCAGGAAAGGAAAGCAAGGAGAAAGAGAGGCTGAGTGGAGATTTGACACAAGCATTTTCAGCTGCTGGGACTCTGATGCGTGAGTGGGACAGATGCGCTGCTCTTCTCTGAGAGAACCCTGTTTGTGCACAATAGTGTGCTGATTAATATCACTTCACTCTTCCCTTGAGAGGAGCAAGGCTGGCTCTTAGTCATTCTCTCTTCGGGCATCATTGGACCCTCTTCTTCTTCCTGCTGGTAGGGAACTGACATTCAGTTTCTCTCCTCTTTTACTAAAAGCTCAGACTCATAGAAAAGCCATCTTCCTCTGGCATGAAGTATCTCATGGTGATATCACTTAGAGCACACTTGTATGCAAGAATACAGTAGATAAGGCCATTAATGCCAAGTAGATACAAGGGGATATGACATTAGCACCCGCAGAGGTGAGGAGAACAGGCAGGTGAAGGCAGATTTTCCTCCCAGAATATTGCTGGGCATAGCTT
This sequence comes from Aplodontia rufa, assembly GCA_004027875.1. Taxonomy (NCBI): domain Eukaryota; kingdom Metazoa; phylum Chordata; class Mammalia; order Rodentia; family Aplodontiidae; genus Aplodontia; species Aplodontia rufa. The sequence continues at coordinate 19,071 of PVKS010016148.1, forward strand.
TCCAATAGAACTTTCTATAATAGTGGAATGCTTTATATCTGAGCTGTCCAATGTGAAGGTCACTAGCTACATTAGTAGGTGAATGCTTGAAATGTGGCTAGTGAAACACTTAAAAATGCATCTAGATATTAATCTTTAGATGTAAATAGCCGCCACATGTGATAGGGGCTTTCGTGCTGGTCATGAAAAGCCCCTGAATCATTAGAGTCTAGAACATTGCCGAAGTGTGATGTAAAGACCAGCACCATGGACATAACCTGGGACCTAATCAGTAATGCAGAATGGTAGGCCCCACCCCAGGCTTTCTGTTATAGATTCTGTATTTAGGAGTATTCCCTTCTGGTGACTTATGAGCACATTCAATTTTGAGAAACATTTCTCTGGAATATGTGTTGAAAACTAGATGTACTAAATATGACAGTTTTCACCCAACAGCACAATAATCATTCTAAGCTGTCTGGTAATCTGCTTCCTCAAAAAAAGATTTTCTTAAAATATAATAGAGGCGCCCTTGGTTTCTGGACTCATGCGAAACTTAGATGGTAATCGAGGTCTTTAAGGAAACAATGGTATTGGTTCTTGGAAGAAAATCAATCTGTTAGGGGAAAGTATTAAGAGTTTGTTTAACAGACCTCAAAACCACCTCAGCTAACTTACATGTATTCAATCTTCTACCATTTACAACGCACATTCATAAATTATGTTAAATCAGTATTATCATCTCTGTTTGATGTGTGAGGAAATGGGCTTGCAGGTTTTATTACTGAGTATAGTTGCTGACCTTAGTTCCACAAAGTAGTGAATGCCAGATTTCTGGCCCCAGGGCAGACCTCTGCTTCCTGGATCTTTCTATGCTATAGCACACTGAGACAAGCCTTCAGTCTATGAGAATGTCATGACAGAGTTTCAGGACTAGCTAGCTGAAGAAATTTAAGCCTAGCTCTAAACTATAAAAAACAAAAGATTATGGGCCTGCTGCTTTTCTTTCCCTCTCAAAATGTCTTCTCATAGTTGCTTTTGACATTTGGTTTTCATCGTATTTATATATAACCAATTACGTGTTACATTTTTGCCTTATGAAGACAAGAATGATTTGATTTTTTTTCAAACAATACTGAAAGTTATTTTAAAAATAACCATATTTGGGGCTGGAGCGGTGGCTCAGCGGTTTCGGTGCTTGCCTGGCAAGCATGAGGACCCGAGTTCAAACCCCAGCACCACGTGCACAACTGAGTGTTGGAGCAACTAAGGCCATGTGAAAAGTAAATAAAGTTGTTTCTCTCTTTCTCTGTCTCTCTCACTGTCCCTCTCTCTTAAAAAAAAAAAACATATTTTATCCAACAGGTATTCAAGTATTTTCCAACTGAGAAAAACTCAGAAAAACTCTATCCTGTTATGAAAGGTCAGAGTGCATACATTAAATTTCAGAAAAATGAGAGCTGGGTAGGCTTCCTAAGTCTGAATGAGGAAATGGATGAGTCTATACAAGGAAGAAGTTTCTATGCCAAAATTAATAGGCTTATAGAAGTTGTTACCTGCAGAGATTGTATAGACTTGTAAAATAGTAACAGTTAAATGTATTTACATCAAATCATCAATGACAAATCAGGATTGGACTATTAAATAAATCTGGCAATTCTTGGATGCCCAATTTGCATTCAAATGTTGGTGTGACTGAAGAAAATTCTACAAATCATCCTGAATTGCTTCTGTCAAATTTAAATTCTTGGCTAAATTCTTGGATCTGATTTTGTGAAACTACTTATAGTCTTAGCAAAGGTTCTAATGCAAATTAAATATATTATTATTTTCATACATGGCAGAGAAATAAACCCGTTAAGCTTGCAAAATAGTTTCTGGTTTGATTCCTGCTATCAAAATTTAGATTGATAAACAGACTCCTGAATATTTTTTCCATATCCTTGAAATTGATCAGAATTATTTCACTATCACATATGGCTCCTCCTAAGTCTCTTTCCAACCTTGCTTTATCTCCACAGAACCCTTTGATTAACTTATCACTCTGACATTTGTAGGGGTTCCCTCACTCCAGTACAGAAAAGGTATTACCTACCAACACAGCAGGATTTCAGCAAAGCAGAATGAGGCCTTAATTACAGATTTAATGAGGAGAAAGCCCGATCTCGTTTCTTGCTGATTTCCCAGCTGTAGGATGATGTCTGATTATTTGCAATACGCCTATGGTTTACTTCCCATCTGCTACTGTCACTGCCACCACTTTTGTTGGGCAGCTCTCTGCTGGGGGTCCTCTTCCTCTTCCTCTTTGGCATACCAGCTCTGTGAAAATGAAAATGTCAAACAGGTACATCTGTGAGTTCCTTTGAAATGTCCTGAGAGAGACATGGCAGTAGTTTCACTGAATAATTGGGGTTAAAAATGATATCTATTTCTGATTTCCTAAAGGAACACAATGTATATATTACTCATATCTCTAAACGTGTCAAAGGGGATTTCATTTCACTTTTCATTATATCCCTCTGTTTTCATCTGGTTGTAAATTTTGGAAAGAATATCCAGGGAATGAATATTAGCATTCCCCTTCTTTCTCTAGAATATAAAATTTTGAACCAAGCAATTATTTCTTAAGGTTTGAGACTGGGCAAAATATACAATCTATCTGCACAATCTGTTCTTTTACTTACCCTCTCTGTGCCTCAGTTTCCTTTTCTGTAAATAACAAATGGCATTAATAATACCTAATAATACTGGTGGGTGAGATAAATGAGATTAATATATAGAAAGAGATGAGCACAGACCAATCATATAGCAAGTTGTCAATAAACTTTAATTATCATTTTTAGGAGTACTAATACGCTAATAATGAAATTTTTATTTCATTTTCAGCAACATGCATTTCATGGGTAAGTTTTCTTTGGCCAAGTTTTTTTTTTGTTTTTGTTTTTTAAGAGAGAGGGACAGAGAGAGAGAGAGAGAAAATCAATTTTATTTAGTTTTTCATGTGGCTTTTGCTGCTCCAAGACTTACTTGTGTACATGGTGCTGGGGTTTGAACCTGCATACTTGCACGTGCCAGGCTAGCACTGTAACTACTGAGCCACTGCTCCAGCCCCTTTGGCCAAATTTTTTAAAAATAAATTTAAGTGACTGGAAAGAAAATGAAAGCACAGAAAATTCCGTTGGCATATAAGGAGGCCTTAAAGATGTAGGAAATTCACATCTTACCAAGAGGACTAGATAAAGAGCAGAAGATACTGTCTCAGGCTATATGAGGAAAACACTTCGATCTGCAAAACAACAAATAGCATTTCTCTGATATAATCATTTTACACTAGCTACCTTATATTACCAGATATCCAAATAGATTAAAATGAAATAAAATCAAATATTGATTAGGGATACAATTTCAACACAAATATAAGTGAATGCTTTGGAAAACCAACATAATTTGTTATTCTAAGACTTAATAAGGTGATAAATACCAAATTGTCAAGAGTTGTTTTATTTTTAGTGTACTATGTTTCCAAACATTATACATCTGAATTATTATTGTTACTGATATGTAAACACTTGAAGCCAAAGATGAATTTTTTTCATCATCATATCCCAGCCCACCAAACATACACACACACACACACACAGGTTCCATCTCTTCATGCTATACATTTCAGGTAATACTACTGATTGAGTCAGAATAATCCTGTGCACTTGTGTATATGTTCATTACATTTACATAATCACCCTTCAATTACTTTCCCTTGTTCATTCAGTAAATATTTGCTTTGCTTAACACCTACTACATGCGATGAGGGTGTTTATGATTTTTTGTTCTTTTATTAAAATTAAAGTACTATTAAAATAGATCATATTTTCTGTCTGTGGTTGACCCTAAAGTTTCCCCTTTCTGCCTCTTTGGCTTCAGCATCTCTATCTGGCCTTGTAGTCGAAACACTGGTAAGAATGGACCCACCAGCTTTTTAAATTCTACATTCTCTTTTTTCTCACTCCCAGCATGATCTCCTCTTTCTGCTAGCCAAGAGTTCTAGACCTACCTTCCACTGGCCATTCTGTCGCCCTGTGTTAGACTCACAGCTTCAGTGAGGTCTTTTCTGGATCAATAATGTACCTCCTGTGGACCAAAGCGCTTTCTACTTCTGCTGTTTTTACAGAGCCTAATGTATCATAGACACCCAACTATTATTAACAGCCATAAGAGAGAAGCTGCCCGGGAAATGTGAAGGCATCTCTTCACTTTAAGCTAGTACATCTCTTCTGCTTTATTTGATTATATAATTTTCTTAGTCAGTTCGGCTTTACATCCAAAGAAATTTTCTATTTGCTTCCCTAGGTCCTAGTGCCTTGTGGTATTGTTTCAACTCATAAAGCTGGCAAGAAAGTATTAATAAGAATACATGGTGATTTAATTTAAGAATAAAAATAGAAAAATTTAATTCTTCATACCTATCAAGGATGTTCCTAATTATGACTTGCTTTATGTTTAATACACCAGAATATGAAAGGCTACATGTATGAGCTGCTTTGAAAATGCTATCAATCTGAACTCTTAGTGAACTAGTGTTTTATGTAAATTACATTATTTCATTTAATACAAATAATAATTCCATAAAATAGTTATTTTGAAACCTACTTTAAAAAGGTAACCGAAGCTCAGGGAAAGAAATTAATTGAAAGCTAATATTTTAACTAAAGTTACTTGGCTTCAAGCCTTACTCCAGTCATGCTTCAAGTTCAGTGTTTGAGTTTCCTTAGTATTTCTTTAAGATTTTCAAACTGTCAGAACCCACCTGCAGGAAATTCTTGATATGCTTGGACTTTGAGAAATGCTACTCCTCTTTTTGAGTTTGAAATTAAAAACCATAGAATCTAACATTAACATACTGTTGGTGGGACTACAAACTTGCACAGCCACTCTGGAAAAATAGTTTTCTACTAGAGTAGAACCACCAGAGGACCCAGCTATCCTACTCCTGAGTATTTTCCCAGTAAAGCTAGAATTGGCATACCACAGTCACAGCTACATCAATGTTTATAGCAGCTCAGTTTATAATAGCTCAACTATGGAACCAACCCAGATGCCTCTTGTTGGATGCATGAATTTAAAAGCTGTGTGATATACACTACACACACACACACACACACACACACACACACACACAATGGAGTTCTACTCTGCTATTAGGAAGACTAATACCATGGCTTTTGCAGCTAAATGGATGGAAGTGGAAAAAATCTTGCTGAGTGAAATATCCCAAAAACAGAGACTTAAGGGCCAATTTTTTTCACATGGAAGCTATAGTAAAACATAAGATAGGATGAAAGTTAGCTATGTTTAATTAATAAAGTCAGCAATGGTAAAATTTCACAGAAGCTGGGGGAACTGTAACTATGAAAGTTGGGAGAGAAGGGAGGGAGAAAGGAAGTGAAAAAGAGGGTTAACCCATATGGCTGGAAACACTCAATTCGAAAGAGAAGCCAAACTATATGCAGGCAGACAGATAAACTCAGAAATGTCAATAATTAATATATATCTGTATGCTCATTTCCATCCATAGCATGGGGGTAACAGAGGAGACATAGGCGAATGGATGAAGGGAAGGGGATCCTGGACTAGGATCATGGTTATCTTACTTTGTCAATATCCATGTATGCATGAATATGTAATGATTTCTTCCAATATTTAACACTATGTTGAATAAATTTTAAAAAACCCCACAGAACCTTCTCATAAAACAATGTGAGAATGTTTGGTCTTTCACCCAAAGATTGCTTTAATGTATTTGGCTAAACATTAATTTGAAAATACCATCCTATGGGAGAAGAACATATGTTAATGCTATTTTCACAGACTAGCAAAGAGAATAATTATATTCACAACTGTTTTAACCCTTCCCAGTGTTAAAAGAGCTTTAAAAAGCTGTGCTTGTCATCTGTACTTCTTGTTTAATGTATACCAATAACAAAGACCACAGAATGACCCAATGACATCATTAGGTAATATCAACTAAGGACATGGGTAATTCAGTAGTGACTAATATATCAGGTTTATTGCGTGAGAGAGGAAGAGAGCTGGAAAAAGAGTGGGAGTTTTGAAGCGTGTCATGGAAGAGGGATTGTTTTCCTTAGAGAAAGAATGACTAAAAGAAGTAATTACATAGGAGGTTAATGATGAGTGAATGGATTTAAGGGCAAGGACAGGAAAATAGAAATTGCCTTAATCTCCCAAGCACCTAACTTGGCACCTGGCTCATAGTAAAGGCTTAGTATTATTAATTAATCATAGCAAATTTTAAAGGAGGCAGAAAAACTGGACTAAAATGAAAGAAGAAAAAATTATATACAGGGTTAAGAGATTTGGTGATCATGGAAAAATAAAATGACCCTGAGTGGAAGCTGAAAAAGTCCTGGCAGACAGACTACCACTGGGTTTGCTGTGGACAGGAGGCATTTCTGCTCTAGAGCAGCATTTCATAACAGTGTTTTGCATATGAAAATCTAGTTAAGCTAACGAGGTCCTTAATTAGGGCTTTTATTATCCTTTAATTCCTTGCTTAAAGGAAAATGATTACAAAGCTCATCTTTATGATTTAGGAAACTAATCTTTCATTTCTGAAGTGTTTCTTTCCCTCCCTCAACACAGATATTAAAAGAAGAGAAAAGCCTATGGAATGATATGAAATTGTGCGTAGCAATAAAGAGAAGTAGTTGAAACTGTGCATGAGAATTGTCGTGAACTACAGAAAACTCTCCTAGATTAGGCATGACCTCTTCTCTGGAGCTTAATTTAATAAGGACCTCCAGTGAGCTAAAAACTGGTCTGAAAACCTGAACTCATGTGCATGCATTCTTAAAATTTTCACAACATGCGCATAGGTCTTGCTCTCATTCTAGGGGGAGACACTCTTCTTCTTTTATACCTACCATAGAATATCTGTTTCATCAAGTTGAAGTCCAGCCTTACCCACCTTCTGGAGCCCATTCCACTTAATAGTATTTTAGTTAGTATCAAAATAAAAGCCTGGCCTGGAAAAGGAAAATGATTCCAAAATACAATGTTTATTTAATTGCTTAGAAAAATATAGAAATGGTTTAAGAATTACCTGCTAACAGGCCAACAGGTAGTTCTAAACCTTTGCTTTAATAAACACACAATGATCCTCTACTGGTTGTCATTTATTCTATTGAAGTTTATACAACTAGGAATACAATTTGAGGAAAGACCTATAAACAAAACAAACAAAATAAAACAAAGAAAAAAATAGAAAAAGATCCCAAACAATCTACAAATTGAACCATTGAACCATGGGGTAAGAAGAAGGCAGTTAGTAGACACTGGAGTTCAGTCTGGGATTCAAGGGAGGCTTTTTGGAGGTGGTGCCTCTCAAACATAAGTGTTTCTGACAGCAGGAATCCAGGTGAGGGACTGACACAGCAGCCCCATAAGGAGAGTATGGGTCTGGAAGAAAGCCATGACAATAGGCTTAGAAAGAAGTGATGGACACGTGGGCCATAAGGTACCATTATCATTAGCTGGTATTAGTTATAAGCAAAGATGTAGTAGATAAGAATCTAGCAGAGATTCTAGGTTTCTTGGCTTGGATGACTGGAAAGATAACCATGAGCTTAAGAATATCCTTGAACTTCTTAATATTCTGTTTATTGATCTACTGGCAACGGTTACATGGACCTATCACCCTCTGGATATTTCACTGTTTACTTCTGATTTTCATAGTTCTCTTTATATACACTAAAGTTAAAAATTAAATGAGAAGGAACAGAAAGGAATTCCTGGAAGAATATCTTTGATGATGTTAGAGGCACAAGAGCCCATGTGTGTGTTAGAATAGTGTTTTATTCTTCAAGGAGCTTCATGATGCCTTTTCCAATTTAACTCTAGTGTGAATTAGTAGGGATAATGCAACTGGACCTTCATTCACCAATTTGTATTGACTATTCTGCATATCATAATTATACTCTATGGGGTTTTAATTTTTTTCTTCAAAGAACATTTGATAAATGAATAAAAGATGACTTTGGAGGTTGCCTGAGAGGACATGAATGCTCAGATGGTTCTAGTTCAGCAAAACCATTATGAAAAAATAATTATATTCCTTGACACCAACAATAACCAGTTAAAAATGTAATTATTGAAAATTATGTGATTCATAACAGATGAAAAACTGTAAAGGTACTAGAAAAATATTAAAAATAAACATCTTTGTGAAGAAATTTTGGAAGTTGATATAAAGACAGACAATTTAAATGGTTCAATAAATATAAGCATGGTTGAGAAATTTTAATGTTTTCACTTATAATTATTTCCCCAAATGAAATTTTAAATTCAATGAAATTTCACTCAAAATCTGAGACTATATTTTTGAATACTGATAAGCTGACTATAAAGTTAAGTCTGATAAGTTTGTAAATTAAACAAAACATTTGATTATATCACTTATTTAATACCGTTTATTTCTTTTCAAAATGAAATTGTCTATAAGTAAACTTGGAGGAGCTGTGTTTGCTAATTGTGTAGTGTTGCCTGAAATGGCTTAGCCTCTTAGTCCTGAGCTTGTGTGCAGAATGGAAGTCAAGGACAGCCACCTCAGAAGGTGGGTCAACAGAGAATGCAAAATATAACCATCAAGAACTTGTCAAGTACTTAAAGTGTTCATATACTGTAAGTTATAATTGAAGAAACGAAAATATATTGACTCTGAAGGCTTCATTTCATTCCAGAGAACACAAATAAGTGAATGTTGACTAACGTTATTATCAGCATAGTCTTCTATTTCATTCACAAAATGAACACAATGTGAGCCTCTTTTTCCTAAGATCCTAAGTATTTTCTTCTTTTATTACAGCTTTGTTGAGACTTCTATTTCCTCAACTGAACCACTAAACTCATAATTTCACCATTTTGTTCTTTACTTATTCATTATCTTTATTATTATCAGGCTTTTATTTTTTCTTCTTTATACCTCATTTCTTTGTTTGGGGTCTCTGTTTTGTCCATCAGTGTGACATTCCTGATGGTGGACTAATAAACGGAAGGTCTATTAGCTGCTTTGCCTTAAGGAATTATCGTTTCTTAGCTCCTAGTAAAATATACTTAGCTGCTGTTTAGTTACTGGTTTATGGACAAAGAATTAATTCAACTTTGAAAGGTAAGCACCACAGACCGGAATATCCACTTTAATTGTCTCCATAGAGTTTGTGGTGGTGAGCAATGGTCTGTGACTGGACGAAGGGAATAGTAAGTGGTGCTCAGGTCCTGACCACTTAGGATATGTTGCAAAAGCAAAATTACTCCCCTTAAAGTGGTACACCTTAGATTTAAAATTAAAATGAGATTCATTAGTATATCAAAATGTGACTGTCCCTTCCATGTATGAGGCACTGTCAGTACACACTATTATTTTTAAGTACATTTAAGCAACTTTAGTTTCTCATCAGCAAATATCAATTATCACTTAACTTAAACCCTTGGACTACTTCCCAGACCTAAATTACAATTTACTCTTATCTTTCTGTGAAAGCCAGGAGCCTCTGGACTATGCCATTGACAGTGGGACATCTAAGCCAGTTCAGTTTTGCTAGGAAAATCCCCACCAGCTGCTCTGCCTGACTCTGGGTTAATTGCCTTAATTAACTTTCTTACAATAAGCTTCTTAATCAGTTCTTGAGAGGAGAACTTAAACACATTCTGGTTTTTTTCTCATCATATACTGTCATTTTAAACATACCTATTCCATTTTTTTATACAACTATTCTTTAAGTCTAAAATGAAGGTTAGAGAAATCAAGAGAAAAAAGCTCCTCTACTCCCTAGTTGTTCTGTATTTCTCCTCCAAAATCTGTGACCCTTACTTCTAATCAAGACAGGTTATTCTGACTTTCTAAATTACTAACAGATCTTACTTTCTTCTCCCCATAGCTCACTGAGCTTTCCTTGCTAGTGAATGCTTAATTAACACTGACCCACATTCTTTCTGATGAAGTTTGCAATATTTAAATTTTGCAGCCCGTTTTGCAGCCCCTTCATCGAGGTTTAAGTTTTAGTTATAACTCTTAAAAGCTTACGTTTTTGAAAGCATAAAGCAAGATGATGTTAAATTTTCTCTTTGCAGAAATTTTGGGCAGGCCCAGATCTTGTCAAACAAGATTAGCTCAATTGTGTTCTATCACATAAATTTGTCATTCCTAGAAAGTTTTCACCAAAGTTTTCATAAGTAAGCTCTCCTTGCTATTGACAAAACATACCCTTTACCCTGTGAAATGCATTTACAGTTTGATTTATTTTAAATTTTCCTAAAGTATTTAAAAATATTTAACTATGTATAACTGTGCAAAGATTTTGAAATGTAGTATGACACTTGCATGATGTATCAGGTCTAGCAAATTTAGTACCCACAGGTAGGTGGAAAGAATAAACAAAGCATAGGATCCCTGGACAGCATCCCTCAAGCATCAGGAAAGTTGCCCAGGGTGGTTACAGAGTCATCTGCACATGGCTTACATCACGCTGCAGTTGAGGGTCCACAAAAGCACTTTGTCTGGATTTTATACCATGTGAAACGGGGATCACTAAACTTAAGCACTGAAGGAAAGCCTGTTCTAGGAAGAAAAAGGACATAGCCTGGGATTGTGCAGGTGGCTTCTTATCTCAGGGTGTGGCATTCTTGCCATGCTTATCAGCTATTCTGAAAATTTCAAATAACTAGGATAGAAAGAGCTGACTGAGGTCCTCCAGTAACCAGTTCTGCAAAATAGCATTGGTATGTGTGCCTGTGAGCACTATTATGAATTTGTTTCAGGTAAAGCTGATGAAGTGAGTGTAAAGGGGAAAAAAACCCTGCATGACACTATGGGTAACTAACAGAAATGGGGAGGGACGGTGGGGAGAGGGGGCATGCGCCAAGTTATTCAACGGGTAAATAATTCTGCTGGCGAAAATTTCAATTGGTGCTTTGACTTAATTGAAGTATATCATTTTTTATTGCTCATTTTGTCAATTTCTGGATATCATAAAACTATTCACCAGAAACTTGTCATAATTAATCTTCCTTTCCCTACCCTACCCTTCTCCTTAGCCGTGCTCCCATTGATCTTAAAAGAAAAAGTTTAACTTGATATAGAGTGTGTTAACTTTTTTAATGTTCCCTAGAGCAGAGGAGCTGAGGCTGTACAGAGGTAGCAGAAAGATTAAGTGGTAGATGTCTTGTATGGATGAAAAACTGTGGTGTTCTCTAGGAAAGAGACTTATGAACTATTATAAATGGGTAATGAAAGAAAATTAAGAGGGTAACTTTGGGTTTCATGGTTCTGAATATTTCAATATAGATTGAGCTTTGAACAACTGCTAAATCCATTGTAGTCCTGTTAAAAGCCACAACCTTTATTCAAATAATTGACTAAATGATTATTTAAATAAAAGTATGTTATTTAAACTTTAAAAAAAAATATATCATTATGTACCAACCACATATTTTCTCATAAATTTCTTGGTTTTCTACAAAGTGCAAAAGCCAGCTAAACTATTCATACATATGAATGAGTAAAAGGGCAGAAATGAGTGAAACAAAGACATTAAGAAGTCATGAATTTTGGATACTTTGCACCATTACGATTATTGTATAAACATTACTTGTTTATGTATCATTTATTGTTTATACAGTCCACAGTGGTTTGCAAATGGAATTTCAAAAATCTTAAATGCTTATACTTAGAACAGAGATTTTCCTTTCAACTTTTTAAATGCAGAGTAATAATTACTCAAAACAACAAGGTCACTTATAACTAAAGGAGGCAAAAATAGAATCTCTCTATGAAAATGAATAATTCTACCCAGCACACTGAGTTGAATGTGCTACATTAGCTGTGCATGGTGCTCATAAGAGGTGATTCCAAGCTTACCTTCTTTGCATGCCAGAATGTTAACTGCAATTGTCATTTTGAGTCCCCTGGTTCAGTCATTCACAATAACGTAATAATACCTGGTAAGGGTCTTCAATTTAGAGACTTGCAGATACTAAATTCACACTATGGAATGAGATTTCAATATAGTTTATACACTGTGAATTTGAGCATAACCGAATGCAACGAGCAGTATATAACATGCAATGGGTTCTGATATTCTAATTTCTTCTCACTCTGTGTGGAATGTTTAGAATGAACTCTATCTGCTGTGCTCCTACTTTCACTTGTGTTTTCATCATGTTGGTTCTGCTAATTCTCTCCTCCCTGTCTCCAGAGTGTGCCCAGGATGATTGTTCCTGTCCTTGTTATTAATTGCAGAGAAGCCTGAGCCTTGCCGTCAGCAGTTAGAGTTCAAATTATTTCAAAGGCATCTTCACCAGGTATAAACGAAGGACAGTTACATTGTGCCACTCTCTGATTAAAGTTCAGGGATGAGTTCCCTTTTTTTTTTGTGGAACAGATGTTCTCTGGCTGTTGTAGAGCCATCTCTGAGATTGTACATGCAACTTTATTTTGCACTGCTTGTTTTAGATCTACCTGGGAAACACTCCCCCATGTTTGTCCTATAAGGGAGAGTTGGGCTGTAATTGACCCACCTTGCCTATGCAGGAAGAGTTAATTTTCAATTAAGGACAGGCTGAACGTAATTTCTCATGGAGAGAGGCACTGAGTTTGACATCTGAGGAACAACATGGAAGAGCCTAGTTAGCGGTAACTACTCGGATCTTGTTTTCACACCTACAGTCTTGCAGGCTATCCATGTGTCAGAATTACGGACGTTTTCCCTCAACTCTTCCAGAATCAATTATTCTTACATGAGATGATTTGTTTAGACTTAGTTATCAGGTTTCCCAGCCCATGGCATTTTCCTCGCTGCTCAGGTTACTTACCGTCAGAGGAGAAACAAGAGCTTGGAGTTCATTGCAGAGCTGGGCTGGTCACTCAACACACTACAGACCTGGCTCTCAAAATGGTTAGGTTTTAATTATGCAGCAAGTTTCACTGACAAATAACACTTCCTTCTCTGATGAAGTCAAGTAATAGATGTGCTTGCAAAGTGGAATCTTTTAAATTATGTAGTACATTTGCAAGAGTAAACTTTACTAGATAAATTAAGCTGCACCTGTTGCTGAAAATTTACATTAGCAACCATAATCGCCCTTCCAGAAATACCCCCAAGGAACCTGATGACCTGTTTCAACAAACAGTGATTGTTTAAGAGGGATCCCAGAACATGTGATGTGGCATTTCAGTTATTTAAATATTTTCAATTCAGCAGCTCACTGAAACCTAGGATTGGCATTTGCTCCTTACTGAGATTCCTCTGTGTATCTTGTTTCCACTGCTCTGTTCCTGTTCAATGTAACTGTGAAGCCTCAGTCATTCTGGGTAGACATCTCTACTTGCTCTCCTACTACCAAGAAATCACTTATAACAAGTATTTCCTTATTTTAAAGGCCTTAATTAAATGGGATCTAGGTACCTGAGGGATTACTATGGATGGGATCACACTTATGGAAACAAAATAAGTAGAGTTATATGGGTTCAAATCTTAAAATAATGAAATTTCCTACTGTTGGAGGATTAGATAATCCCACACATCAGGGAGCATAATGAGGAGATGAAAACCTTTTAAGGAAAAGTACATAAATTACTTTATATCTTATCTATTGTTGTAGCCTGGTGCTACCCAGCATCTCTGGACATTGTTTCTGCTTTGACACAGATGACAGATGACATTCATATGCTCAACACACTCCCTTGGGCATGCCTAGATTTTGACAAACACCACAACATTTATAGTAAAGTAGGCACTGCAGTAATTCATAGTCAACACAGTTATTAAAGTGGTGACAGTATCTGTTGCTCCCTATGGGCCCTTCAGAAAGGCTGGATGTTAAGTGTAAATAATTAATTTCATGCTAGCTGCACCTCCACTCGCTTTTACTATTACTTGGAAAAGAGCATGAAATTCTAATAAGTGATAACGACATAATTAAAGATATACTTTTGAGCCATTCTAAATTTTATTTATTTTTTAAAATCACAGACTTTACTATTTTATGATAAGTAGTGAATTGCTTACAGCCATATGCCTGACAGTCTATTAAGTTGAAAGTCTATGGAGTTGAAACATTATGGGCTGGGACTGGGGACACATGTCTGCCATTTAATCTTCTGGGGACATAGAAAACTCTTGGAGCCTCAGTGTTGACATGTACTAAAATTGAGATAATGACCCTAATATCACATGGATTAAATGGGATACTTTTTATTTCATAAACAGATTTTATTAAATATGTTAATGATAGCAGGTTACTTAGTGCTTCATGATGACCCTGATAGATAGGTGCACAGGTGCTTCTGTTCCCTATTCTTAGGTCCTGAATGAGGTACCTGTGCTAAGTGTCAATTAACATGGTGGTAAGGGAGTAGACTAAGGCCATGATACCTCATATTTTGCTTGCCCGAGGTCTGTCTCACTCCCATTCCAAGTTTAAAATGCCTCAACATTCCGTCTCTAGCGTATATGCTCTTGTGAATTAATATTCTTGAGGACTTTTAAAGAGAATTTTAGGTCAGATGTCATTACTATCTTTACATAATAAACACTATTAAAAATTAATCACTGTGGAGTTAGAAGAAATAATTTATGAGAGGATTAGATTCAAAGGAAGAAGAAGAGAAGAGATAAGAATGCATATATGTTTCTATACATAGAGGAAAGTTAGTAATTAAGACTCATAGGAATCACTCCTGGGGCTGGTTTTGACACTTTTATAAATGGTCTAGATGAGGGCATTCACAAAAAAATATCTGCTAAAAGCAGACTCTGATAAATTATTGACCTGACTTACTTTGCTGACAGTTTCATCTTTCTTAAGGTAGGAGATGTTTCAGGGGGGAATTGCAACTTTGGGCTTAAGTCCAATATCTAGGGAAAGCTGGCTGGAGATATGGTAAGGAAATCCAGAAAGCATGTATTGATATTGTTTTTGTTTATTTGTTTGGTTAAGCCACCCAAACTAATGGACCAGAGTAAACAATAGGATGGGCAATAGTTAGGGTACACTAAGCTCTTATTGAATCCAAATAATATTAAATTATAAAGCACCTAAACAAAGAGCTATCAATGTGTCTAACCACAATAAGGCATGGCCCTAGTCAAGAATTTCATCTATGTTACTGCTTTTATCACAGAAGTAAATTATCCTGTATAGATTATCATCTATAATGTGACAGGAGGTAAATATAAATAATGAATTAATGAGAGAATGAAGAGTTGCAATAATCTTTACAGGCTAAACTCCTGGCCAAAAGCAGCATGAGGACGATGTATGTCCTGAATATAGGTCTTTAAAAAGTTATGCGAGACATAATGGTACAAGCCTGTAATCCCAGCAGCTCAGGAGGTTGAAGCAGGAGGATTGCAAGTCCAAAGCTAATCTCAGCAATTTAGTCAGACCTTGTCTCAAAATAAAGCATAAAAAGTTCTGGGGACATAGCTCAGTGGTGAAGCACCCCAGGTTCATTCCCATACCAAAAAAACGTACATGATGCCTATTGATATTGATAATGTTACTGATGTAATTATATGTTTGTTTAATCCTCTTGGAGGGAAATTTAGAGGCACATAACCAAACATGTGAAGTTTTTATAACTTTTAAATTCTGTTTTACCTCAGGAGTTTTATCTAAGGAAGTAATTAAGAATATGTCTTAATGAGACACAATCATAATAACAAAAAGATAAATAGTTGGTCAAGCAAATTATAGCACTAACATAATGGAATAATATACAGCAATGATACAGTTACAAATTATTGACTTAAAAATATAGGGCTGGAGCGGTGGTGGTTCAGTGGTTATGGCGTTTGCTTGGTATGCATGAGGACGTGGGTTGGGACCCCAGCATCGCTTATAGAACGAAATGTCAAAGCAATGAAAGCCACATGAAAAACTAAATAAAAATTGATTCTGTCGGTCTCTCTTTCTCATTGTCCCTCTCTCTCTCTCTCTCTCTGTCCATCTCTCTAAAAAAAGAAAAATAATATATATACACATACATACACACACACACACACACACACACACACACAGAGAGAGAGAGAGAGAGAGAGAGTCATTGAAATGACTGTCATTTCCAGTAAAAACTTTCTGTGGTTGATCTGGAAGATAAAATTTATAAACCCACGTGGTGGTTTGGTTTTCTATTAAAGAAACTATATTTAAATATTTTAACAATATGCATCATTCAGAGAATACATTTCAAGAAAAGTTGTAGTAACTCAAAATATTTATCCCACAGAATCAAAACTTGGGAATCCAAGGAGGATGAGTCAGGCTAACTACATTCCAGCATTTGATGGATAACAAAATGAAATAAATTCTTATTATTTCTGTAAAGCTATTTTAGACCTGAAAAAATGGGTGGAAGATTCAGAAAAGATTTTCCAAAAGATGTCCTAACATTTAGAAAACTATCTGGTAGGTTATGACAGAATCAAGGCACTTCTCATCCTAGACCTTTCATTTTTGAATCCTCTCTGAGATAAGAGATTGAAAGTCCAGTTGGAAACTATGTTAATGGGATGTTGAGATTACTGGTTGAGAGTGGTGATCTTAATCAGGCTTCAGTCAAGCAGAGCTGAGGTGCAGGTTTCTGATGATGTCCCAAGGAACCACTTCCCCTCCTTTCTTATTGCCTCCTTCCAGAAGGAGCTTAGCTTCTTGGGAGCAAGATGTGTATTTGAACCCCAGTGCTATATGTGCTCTAGTGCACATTCAAGGAAAGGGCCTCTCTCTCCAACAGTAGTGTGAAAGTCCCAGACCTGAGTCCTTAACCTGTTATTTCACCCTTTTCCTATTCCTGAAGCAACTACGGTGGCCAAGGGCTGCAAAATAGTTTTTTTTTAAATTTTTTTTAAATTATTTATGCCAGTCAGAGCCCACCTTCCCTGCAACTGAAGAGGGGTCAGACTCAAGCAAATTACCTGGGCAGGTGGTGTGGAGGAGTGGTTTCAGAAAGGTAATTCAGGCTCATGTTTAATCAGGAATAAGGATGACTGTACAACAGATTGCAAAAAAAAAAATTATAACTACCCATTAAAACTAGATGAACAAATGAAACTGGATGATTTCTTATGCTCTTTCTGATGCCAAGATTCTATGAGCCTGCAATTCAGCTTCGCAGTTGGCACTTGGAGTTGCAGGGAGAGATCTACAAAAAGATATGTAAAAGGAATTATTGATGAACTCCAGGAAGATATTATCCTGTTACCTAGGAAAGTGATGTTGTGGACAAGTAAGAGTATTGAAGGGAGGAAACAATTTCAAACAGATACTATGCCACAGTTGTGAGATTTTGAATTTTGTAAAAATTAAAAAAATTGAAATTCCTTCAGTTAACTTATATTTATCTGCCAAAGCACTCTGTCTTTACTTAATCAAGTATGAATTTTATGCAGCTGCAATGCAGGATCTGTGCATTACTCTTCTATTTTTTTTCAAAGGGTTGAGAGTGAGAGATAGAGAAAGAGAATCTGGTTTACTTAGTTTTTCATCTGGTCTTCCTTTCTCTGACGCTTAGTTGTGTATGTGGTGCTGGGGTTCAAACCCAGGTCCTTGCATGTGCCAGGCAAGCACTCCAATTGCTGAGCCACCAGTCCAGCCCACATTACTCTTCTTATGTACCATCTGCACACGTGCATGCACATACATACAACTCCATTCACATATTTGCACACACACTCATACCTCTGTCTGGAAGTGTGCAAAAATGAAGCAGCCATCTCTCCAAAACAGAAACTCTGCGTTCTAGGATTTATACATATTCCAGTGCTTCCCAAAATGTTATCAATAATGGATTATTTAGGTTTGACCAATGCCTTTTAAAATTCATGTGGTCTCCACAAGGGTTTAGCCTCATTCTCAGTTCAGAGTGAATTGCTTTAATGAGATAATCAGATCACCAGCTCCTTAGGGTTGCCAGCTCAGCAGAATTTCTTCTATAGATTCACTTTTGTTTTGAGAGTGGGAGCAGGTAGAAGAGCAAGTGTCAGGAACCAGCTGGTAATTTGGGGTAGACAGGCAGCCAAAAAATGGCTTTAAAAATGTGTGGGGAAGGCAAATGGAAGAAGGGAAACATAGAAGAATTGCATTTAGAAAGAGGTGTGGATGCTAACAAAGACAATTTTGCCTAAAAGCCTGGGGGCTGTTGTAGGAATCAGCAGGAATAAATGAGCATCTCTGCTTCCCAACTCTTGCAGCTCCTCTAATGGCCAGGCGTGGACGCCACCCGTTTTCCTCTCAGGTGTGAAGAGGATTGGAGTACGAAAGCTCCTTCATAGAAAGACACAGAAGAGGGGAGAGTTACTGCTTGCTCGTGTGTCTAGCTCCTCTCCTCCTTTATTTTCCATACTATTTCAAGTTGTAAACCACAGGATTTGCCTTTTTTTGGATAACTGCATAGCATCCCCCAGGAATTCCAAGGGCAATGCCTTTGTACACCACCTTAGTTCATCTGCCCTCTATGTGGTTCTGGTTGATGAACCTTAAAAGAGAGGAAATGGAGCTAGGAAAGGTCTGGAGAAGGGCAGATAAAATGATCAGAGGGATAAAAAAGGATGCTGTGCCAGGGAAGATTAAAACGATTACTTTTCTACATGCTGACCTCTTCAGAACTACCAAGAGCACAGATAAGATAAACACAGACTGGAAGGCCAGACCTGACAATGCCATGACGATAGGACAGCCACGGGAGCTTAGGGCTGGAGGAGAGATGAGTAGAAGATAATAGCTGTCACATAGCAGGGAGTACACATATGCAGTTTGGTAAATTTACCCTAACTAAATTGAAATGGTTTTTGATAAGGTTGTGGTTGAAAAACCCATAATAAGTCATCAAAATAAGCCAGAGGGTGTTCAGGGATGCTTATTAATTTTGAGATGGATAATTTAAAATGGTGATGTTCAAATTCAATTGATCGTTAGACTCACTGGGGAGTACTTTTAAAATATAGATAGATGATTCCCATGGCTCCAATCTGGTGAGAAAGTAACACATTCTAAAAAATAAGACCCTGAAATTTGTATTTTACAAATATTCTCCACCTGACTTTGCTATTGATAGAAATTAGGAATACTATTCCAGGGGCTAACTCTACTGTTCCAGAGGTTGGGACTCTGTGATATTGTACTAGCATAGCCTATGGAATCAGGCAGAAGTGAATTTTAATTTTGCCTTTGCTACTTCTGAGGAGGTGACTCCAAGTGACCTAACCTCCTCATAGCCTCAATCTATTTTAAAGGGTCATGTATAAAGTTTCTGCTGCATAATGGTACCAAGCAAATGTTAATCTATGCATCCCCTGAAAAGGACCCCTGTATTATCAGGCACAAAATCCTGGGATAGTGAGATTATCAATTTAAACACTTTAATCATTCTTGGAGAGAAGACAACTTTATAGAAAGTTGTAGTGTTGACATGCTGTCTTTTCTCTGCTCTAGCCTCCTCCATTCCAGTTAGAAGTAGGATAGTGGAATAACAGACATATGTTTTAGAACTATCAGGTTTCATTTATTGGCTTCATGGTGTTTTTAGCTCATTTGTCAATATTTGGGGGTTTTGGCTCCTGTTGAGGCTTGTACCTTTTAAGATTACTTTATTGATACTTCTGTGGAGTTGAAACTGAAGGGAAAAACAAATCAGTGGGGATTTCAAAATGTGCTTGAACACCTATTGGGTTTGGGTATGCATTCAAGCAGCTGGTGACAAGCAGCAGATTCCCCACTAAGTTGCAGCTCAGCTCTAGAGAGAACAGAGAGCAGAATGCATGAGGAGTGGAAAGCAATGGGTCCAAAAGGGCTTCCTTCAAGAGATAGATGCAAGTGAGGCAAATGCAAGTGCCAGGCTTTTGCTGAACTGGCTGGAGAGAAGAAAAAAGGTCTGAGATGTAGGAAGAGCCAGCTTCTAACTTGACCCAGAGCCATGTGTATCCCAGGGCTGCTTCTGGGTCTTGGCATGCAAAACTATTTTCAAACTCTATTATCTTGAATGGAAACACACATTCACTGGAAGAGATTTCCCTTGTGAGGTGTGGAGGCAGTGAATCTATGGTGCACAGTCATCATAAATCCCATTCCACAGAATGGTGTGTCCATTTTTCCATCTCTTTGTGCTCTAGACATCTCATTTGGAGCCTCTATGGAATTCCAGTCAGCAGTCTGCATTGTATTCCAAATTCTGCCCCAGTCCTAAAGCTGGTAATGGGTACAATTCATGCATAACAGAATGGAAAGATCAAGACTCTTCCTATTATATTGGAATTTTGATCACTACCAAAATCACAGGGTAAAAAATACTAAATATCCGTATTTTAGATTCTGAGAGCTCCTAGCAGCTGTGACTAGAAACCTCCTTGAGGAACTCACTGGGAGGATGCTCTCTGAGAGGAGGGAGAGGCAATCCTAACCCCACCTCTGTTCTAACACTCCCTGCCCTGCACACACACACACACACACGCGCGCACGCACACACACACATATACCACTGTGAGATTTGGGACCCACAGAGGATATGCTGACAGCATTGTAGAGAAAACAGATTTGATTATACAGTAGGTTGTCATTTGGCCAGCATCCTCCTGAAGGGTACTTGCTGGTGGTGGTGGCAGGGGCAACAATGAAGTAGCCTCAGAGTAGCTCTCCTGTACCCCCACTGTTAGAATGTTTGTGTCCTCCTTCCCCAAATTTAGATGTTGAAATTCCAGCCCCCTAGGTGATGGTATTAGAAGGTTGACATTTGGTGAGTGCCTAGCACATGGTGGCTGCATTCTCATAGGATTAGTGCCATATAAATGAGACCCTGGAGAGTTCCTTTACCCCCTCTGCCATGGAAGAATCCAGTGAAAAGAGAGCCATCTGTGAGCCAGGAAGTGGCTTGATCTTGAACACCCTGGCCTCCAGAACTGTGAGTGGTAAATGTGTATGGTACCCGGTTTATGGCATGGTTGTCATAGCAGCCCCAATAGATGAAGGCAGTGTAATAATCACATGCAGATTTCCCATGTATCTCAAGAACACTGAAAAAGTTGGGCTGGGGTACTGGACTCCACCTAAAATCCTGATGAAAAGTTCAACATCCAAAGACTGTATTCAGGCTCCTCGTGGTAGGAACTGAAGATGCTGGAGGAATATCAATCAGAACTGAATTTCCCATATCAGGGAACTGAATAATGGGGAGGGACCACAGGACAGCCCCCAGGAGTATATGCAAGTGTTCCATGAGAATATCGGCTTCTGTTCACTTGCTAAACTATAGGGTCATGACAACCAGTAGGTTTTGCCTGGGAAACAGTAATAATCACTGTAAAGAGTTTGGCAACCTCAATCCAAAGACATAAGTATCCCTTCATGTATTTCTGCAGGAGAGATGAAGGAATGGAAAAAAATGTGTGCAAGAATTGTATAGTGTGTCTTCTCTATGTACACATATTTATTTTTTACCCAGTATACCAGTATTTATTTACAAATATACACTGCACAGTATAGCAGTTGTATAAAAGATGATTTTTTTCCTAATATGGCTCATTAGTATCTTTCAACTTGTCTTTTTTATTAAGAGAGAAGGACAGTGAGAGAGAGAGAGAGAGAGACAGAGAGAATCAATTTTTATTGAGTTTTTCACATGGCTTTTGTTGCTCCAACGCTTAGTTGTGTACGTGGATGCTGGGGTTCAAACCCATGTACTTGTGCATGCCAGGCAAGTGCCGTAACTGCTGAGCCACCACTCCAGCCCCTCAACTTGTCTTTTTTATGTCCAATAATTATAATTATTATTTTTAAAATCTATTCAATTTAAGATAGATAAGATAAGGTAAGATATGTTGTTAATAGCCTGCACTGTGTGAACAGGCTGCTGGATCCATTAACTGTTTTTTGACCTTGAGCAAATTATTTTTGTTCCCCATTATTTTCTATAAAATTGATACAGTAGGTTTGTGTCCCATTTGTGCATACTCATATGTTTGTTGTGATAATTAAATGAGTTAATACATCTAAACTACTTAGGCTAGCGTCTGACATATTGTAAAAGCTATAAAATTGGTACAAATTGATTAGGTTCATTCTTTAACTGCTACAGTAAATTCTAACATGAATATGCCATATTTTATTTAGCAATTTTCCTATTGATTAATATATAGGCTCTTTTCTAATTTTGTATTATTGAAAACAATTCTGAAATAAATATTTGATCGATTCATAGCACGTTTTTGGAACATGTGTTACAGTTGGTAAGGCAAATGCTACTATTGTAATAAATGCTTTTGAAATCACTCTGATGCTAAGAATTTAATGTAATTTCTTTGTGATTTACACACTTGAGATCATTTTTCCAATCTCTGAAATGACTTGAGAGAAGCTGTATCCCAAAGATTTAATGAGGTTATGTCCCTTTTAACTGTCAAGAGCTCCCCATTCTCTGCACTGATATTCTTTTGAATTGTTGATAATTAATCAGGAACATCAGTGGTGAAATGTCACATAGATATCACTACAGCCTTTCGATCTGCAGCTTTAAAAGGAGATTTTTTTTCCTCCCTGTCTGCTGGCCCTGTCATTGCCAAGTTTCCCTCTTATTAACCTTGAAGTCACACAGAACAGATTCTCCTGTGATTTCATCATATCTCCCATCTGAAGAGATGCTATCATACTCCAAAAAATAAATTAAAAGGACCAATCACCCACACACAGAGGGAGGTCATAAGTTTAATATTTTTTTCTTCTATGGGACTTCCTTCACCCCTGTCTTAGACAAACCTTCGCAGACTTTGCTGTGAATGTTATATCATATCATTTTAACATTGAAATTCTTAATTTTAAATTAAAATGATTCACAAAGTTGCCTTCCCTATGATGAAGCCAACCTACTCTGAGCTATTTGGAAAAGGAGATGTCTGCTTCCTTAAACTTTGTTTTTGGCTTCACAGTGGCACTCTGGAATAATAATGGTAAACAAATTTTCACAAAAACTTTCCAGTATTTCTGTAAACTACACAAAATGGAAAATCCTCCTTGTCAGCAATGAGAAAAAACATCCTATGCACAGCTTTTCCAGGACTTAGGATGGTTGCCAACATATGGGGCTGACCTGAGGAAAATAGTATAGTGAGTGGAGTGTGACCTCAACATCCTGGGCTTTCTCTTGGATATTAAAAACTCCTTGTCTTCTTGGGGTTACGGATGTTCCTGTTTTCTCTTAATCACTTTAGCCAAATGCTTGTGGTCCCTGTACTCACAAAAATATCAGAATAATCAGGTAGTAGAAGAATTTTCACAAAGGGGCCATATTAGCCAGAAAGGGGAGTAGGGCAGCCACAAAGGCTACCAGGTGACTTTGACTTGGGATGAAAGAGAGTTCACTCAAATTGATAAAGTGGAACTATTGTCAGCAAGAGACATTCAAGTAAATGCAAGGCTCTGTGTTTTCTTGTTTTTGGTTTTATTTTTCCCCAGCTGGGTGTGCATAAAGCTGAAGGTCAAAACAGACTGAGGGAGAGCCTTCAGGGTAGGTTTGTTGATACTGCAAATGAAAACCTTCCAAGCTGGGGCTAGAATTGAATGTGGGTTTGCAAAAGCAGGACAAGGCAGGTAGGTGTCTGGGCTGCAAAGAGTCAAACTCTGGAACAGTTGAGCGTCAGAACGGGAGAGCTGGCAAATGGATGCTAACATGGAAACGTGGAAAGGAGCAATGACAAGCGTTTGTTTTATTTTGTTTTTTCCACAAGAAAAGAATTCTTTTTCAGTAAGTTTAATCAAATTCCTAAATCTGTGTTCCTAGAGAATTGAGACAGGCTTTTCATCTTGGCCCCTTGTGGTTACAGCCATTATTAGTGTAGCCCCATTCTCTAACGCTTTGTTTATTACAAGCTTTGGCCCTTCCTGCATGCTGAATCCTGGATGCCTGGATGCGCCTCAGAGAAATCTCTAATCCTATGGGATACACAACTTTTACCTTGTTCTCCACTAATGACTAAACCTGATTTAGTTTTGGGGGTTCCCAGGGAGGAGGTCGTAAATGACAGTATACGCAGGACCAGAATTACACAGAGCTCCTACTGGGCTAGTCCTATGAATTACTGAGGTGTTATTTTTGTTGTTGTGTTTTTGTTTTTGTTTTTCTAAACCAACTACTTCTAGTACCTGGAGCTTTTCTTTTCTCCCAAAGACCCCTCTTCTTCCAGCCTCAATTGTGTTTTAATACTCCCTTTCTTAAAATTCATTATTTTTATTGGTGCACTAAAGATGTATATAATGATGGGATTTGTCGTTGCATATTCATACATGCACACAATATAACTCTTTCCCCATCTTCTCTCAACTTAGAGAAAAACTTGAGCTCATAGCTTTCTCCTGCCTCCAGTAGCAACCCATATTGCAATTTTCTGGCACATTCTGATATTCCTTTAGATAATATTTATGATTTAAAAAAATTGTCTGCCATGTCTAACATCCTAAAATATGTTCTTTTTGAGTTCTTTAGCCCATTTATCGATTTGATTATTTGCGAGTTTGGAGTTTAGTTTCTTTAGTTCCATGTAAATTCTGGATATTAGCCCTCTGTCCGAGGTGTAGCAGGCAAAATTTTTCTCCCATTCTGTAGGTTCTCTCTTGATGCTCTTGACTAGATCTTTAGCTGTGCATAAACTTTTTAGTTTAATTGCATCCTATCCATTTAATTTTGATTTTACAGCATGCACCATAGGAGTTCTGTTAAGGAAGAAGCTGCCGACTCCTATAAGGTGTAGTGTTGACCCGACTTCTTTTTCTAGTAAATTTAAAGTGTAGGCTTAATATCCAGGTCTTTGATCCATTTTGATTCAATTTTTGTGCAGGGCGAAAGATAAGGATCCAGCTTCAGTTGTCTACATATGGCTGTCCAGTTTGTCCAACACCATTTGTTGAACAGACTATCTTTCTTCCACACTATACTTTTGCCCCCTTTATCAAAGATCAAATAGTTAAGGATATGAGGGTTTATCTCAGGATCTTCTATTCGGTTCCACTGGTCTTCGGTTCTGTTTTGATACCAATACCATGCTGTTTTTGCTGCTACCACTCTGTAATATAATTTCAGGTCAGGGATTGAGACACCCCCTATTTCTTCCTTTCTATAGAGTAGTGTTTTGGCTAGTCTGTGTCTCCTGTTGTTCCATATGAACTTGAGAATTGCTTTATCTATATCTCTGAAAAATGCCATAGGTATCTTGATGGGGATTGCATTAAATCTGTAAAGGGCTTTGGGTAGAATGGCCATCTTTATTATATTGATTCTGCCTAACCATGAGCATGGAACGTTTTTCCATCTGCTCAGGTCTTCTGTAATTTCTTTTTTTAGTGTTTGATAATTTTCTTTGAATAGGTCTTTAATATCCTTTGTAAGGTTAATGCCCAAGTATTTCATTCTTTTGGAAGTG
>PVKS010016149.1:0-44511 GCA_004027875.1 Aplodontia rufa
CACCTCCAAGTATCCTATAGAGCCATCCCCCTAATGCTCTGAAAGTCATTCAATTTAGAGAAGCTTTTTCAATGGAAGAATGTACATGTTTATCCCTTCTGTTTTTTAATTTTTCTTCTATAGCATTTATTTATTTAGCTCTTTTGTTTTATTTTACTTTACTTTGCCTTTGAATTTACTGTTATTAGTTCATCTTCTTGATTTTTAAAAATTTATTTATCTCTTTATAAGATTTCCCCAAATGAGCATTTTGTCTTACTTTTAATATAAAAAATTTTAGATTTCTTCTGCATTCAGTTATTATAATAAAATGCTCCCATTTTATTTGCTTTCTAAATGCCATGTGATTTTCTTTTTTGCTTTCACTTTAATCCAGTAGATATACAAAAATATGTTTTCTGGTTTTGATTACATTTTTGCTCATCATTTTATTATTCATTTTTAATTCTAGTGAACTATCATTAAATAATGCAGCATTTCTATATAATTCTCTTTATCTTCCAGGATCTCCCTGGGCATACATAAATAAGTCAATAATATCATTCAATGAATAACACTTGAAAATTCATTTAGTACATTGATTTGTTAATTTTTAAGCTCCAACTCTTTCTGGCTTTCTCTCCTAGCACTCTTTCTGAATGCACGCTAAAGTGTCCACAGCAATGTTTTATCAGCTTCTTTAACTTTTATCTTGAATCTCAGGTTCCATTTTGTGCATTTACGTTCCTTGGGTTCCTCCCAGAAGGATGCTTCTGGGCTAGGGCAGCTCCACAATGCAACTCCTCTCTGACTGCTTCCTGCTCTGTAATACATTCAGCTCTACCTCACCCTCTTCTTCCAATTCCGCTCTTTGTAGTCATTGAATCTGCTGGCACTATTTTGTCTCGTTCTTTAACATTTATTTCAGTAAACATGTTTCTTACACACATCACGTATTTTATCTTTATTTATTTACTACACATTTGAATTATTTTCCTTATTAGAGAATTCAGTGTGTCCACAGGTAATGAGGTTGATATACTTGTCTCATATCTTCTTTTTTAATTTGTTTCCCTCTTATTTTACAATTTCATTCTTTTCCCCCCTGTGTTTTCTGTTTATTAAAGGCTACATCTTCTCTAAACTCAAAATTAAGTATGCCACTCTATCATGATATGAGGAATGATACCCACCGTCTTGCCTCCTTCCCCACAAGACCCACTGTTCTGGATCTGCCTTTCTTAGTGAGTGCATGTGTTTCAAATGACAATCAAATGCATTTTACCTATAGCTACTCCTATAACAGTGACCTAGTCACTGACTCTGGGGGAGAAGAAACAATCCTACATTTTAAATATAAACTACAGAGAACAACTATAACAATCATTCATCTTACTTTGGAAATTCTATTAAGGGGATGGTTACGGTTTTATGCTATCCAAAGAGTGGTGGTATTAAAAAGATTACACAGAAGATGAGCTAATATGTAAGTTAAATGGTTTTCAAGATAACTATGCTATCTTAATATTATATCTTTTTTTTTCCCCTATGGCAAACTGTGAAGTGTATCAGAGGAAAGTTTTTTTTTTTTTTTTAAGCTAAGGAATAAAATGCTTCACTGATTTCTGATGCAAAAATTATCAGGACACTGTACACTTTCATTATTTAATATTTAGTCTTTTGTGGGACTTTGTTAAAATAAGTCCAGATAATTTTCAATGTATTAAAAAAAGACTCATTTCAATTCCTCACATTTTTATTTTTAAGCTTCAACCACTGTAGCTGAAAAATATCTAATTAAATGAAGATAAAGAAATATTTAAATAGTCCATTGAAATTAACATAATAACGCACAAGATTAAAGGTAGAAATGCAAGGAGTTATTGCATGTTACTTTACTACATAGTACTAAATAGTTAACACTGTATATTAACACCTACATATTTCTGTTTCGTTATGTAGTTGCTGATTGTTAAAGATCTCTACCAACAATGATCTGTATGAATAAAGCAATGATAGTTCATTTCAAGTCAGACATTGTGTTGGTTAAATAAATATATGCGAGTGTGAGTCTAGATGTTGAAAATATGGCAAAAAATCCAGATGTCAATTACTGATTTAAGAGTTTGTAATGAACGATAGTCAGGGTGGGATAATATGGCAAGGTAGTTGAGAGGGGAAGGAAATGGATAAAAGAAACATAAAAATATGTTGAACTTATGTGGTAGCTAGTCTAAAACAAGGGGGAGGGGAGAGAGAGAGAAAGAGAGCAGGGAAAGGGAAAGAGGGGCAGATTCCTTTACCCAGTGGGTAAAGGAAGGTGACCCGCTGGGTGGGGAGAAGAGGTAAGGGAAGAACAGCCGAATAAATGCGCCCTGACTGTTCTATGTGCACAAATGAATACACCACAGATCTCACCATCATGTACATCCACAACACTGACCAGAAAGAAAAAGAAAATCTTAAGAAATAGCAGAAAGATCAGAAAGAAGGGAACAGGGAGAGGGAGGAAGGAAGGGAAATACTGGGAACCAAATTCGAGCAAATTATAATTCACACTTCTTAAAAATTTGTCAAAAACAATCCTATTGTTATGTCTAACCAAAAAGACATACAATAAAAGAAAAAAAAATTTGACAACCTTATCATATACGGCTCATCATAGTAATTATATTGGGAAAAATTATGGTGTGATATTACTGCATCGTGAATGTCTTCAATTGCAACTGCTGCTGACTTACTTTCACTGGTAGAATAGTCCTGCGGGTCAAGTATTCCTGACTCCTGCAGCGATCTAATACAGGAGTCCACCAGCTCCAGACCTGTCGTAAGTTCATCTTCGATGTCTTTTTGACCATCTGAAACAAGGTATATAAATCAAGACATGGTGCGTTAATACTAACGCTTTAGGCTACAACTTAATAATCCAAAATATCCTAACACATACATCACCTCTAGGAAGCTCTCACCAGATCAAACACTGTGATTGACAGCCGGCACTAAGGTCACGGCCAGTCAATTCCACCTGTCCTTGGAGGACTTGGGGTAACCAGAGAATTGGGAGAAGTTAGCTCCTCACGAGTGGGGAGCTACCACAACAGCTTCACTTAACTGCTGCTGTGAGGCTTGCTTGTCCTATGTACTTTCGTAACTTTTTAGAGATGTATCTGGAAGTAAGCATAAGGACCCATCAAGAGGCCGCACTTTACCTTGTGGCTGCCAATGAAACTGCTCTTCTGCTGAACTGCAAAAAAGAGAACACACAGGTATAATGTGCTGATTAGAAAAGAAAGGCCCCAAACTGCAAGTCACAAAGACTCAACAGAATAGTAACCATGGTTCCATGGCAGTGCCTCT
Source organism: Aplodontia rufa (assembly GCA_004027875.1). Classification (NCBI taxonomy): domain Eukaryota; kingdom Metazoa; phylum Chordata; class Mammalia; order Rodentia; family Aplodontiidae; genus Aplodontia; species Aplodontia rufa. Next base: position 3,337 of record PVKS010016149.1, read on the forward strand.
CATTCTGCCTTTAAAAGGGACAGAGTCCACGCGCTGTCTACCCTTTGACTCGCAGGTGCTAGCACACTGTAACTGCACATTGTTCAGCAATTTTCACAAGGACAGCTCATTTTTAAGAAACAAATCCCAGTCTATTAAATTTTTTCCTTACACTAGCTTCTGCACACATGCAGTCTTACACAATTTTAGTTATTTTAAAATACAAGACTGAAAAAGATCATATAGGCTTTGTAAAGTACCTAATAAAGACAACTGTCTCCCTTTTTATCACAAAGGAGATAAAATAAGTATTTTCCTTTCAGTTGATTATTATGGTTCAAATTGCATCCTTTAAAAATAATAACTCTTTTTCATCAACTGCATACACATTCCTTTCTTACTTAACGATACATCTTATAAAATAATTCAGCATAAAGAGTTGTTCACATAAATGCTGTACCAACGCTATCGTACAGAATGGATCTATGTAGGCAACAGATTTATTTTGAATAATATATTAAATCCAAAGCAGATGAATAAATTTCAAGCTTCTAAATGTGAATAACTTTGATTGTAAGTGTGGATGTATCCTACATGCCCAATTTTGTATGTCAATAGTTGAGGAGAAGTCTATTTTCATTTACTGACAGATATCATTTTGAGAGTGATTTTCTACCCTTATCTCACCAGATCTTATTCTCTGATCCAGCAGCTTAACAATGAGTGGAGTTCTGGCCTTTAATCTGTACTGCAAAGGTAGCTTCTGAATACATTAACTACATAAAAAGGGATTTCCAGTATAAATTAATGTTCAGAAAAGCCCTGATTGATGTAAATGGATACAAGAATAGTCCCTTAGGAAGAATATGATGATTACAGGGTGTCTTGCTCCTACGTCAACCCATTTCAGCAAACTGGAAAAAGGCTTTACAATAATAAGAGCTACACACCAAACTTCTCCATGGAATAACTTGGTAAGTTCAGTCCATGCAACTCTTTCTTGCACCAGAGAGAGGAAACATTATAAAGCAACATTGAAGTACAAAGTTGAACCCTTGAAATAGAAATAAAATCCTAAAATCAGTATTTTAAAAATTTGAAAGCAGGTTTTCCTAGGAAGTCTCATTTAATACTAATCAGTGTCATCTTAAAATGCAAGAATTGGCACAGCAAGTCTGAACCATCGACATCCTAGCTGTCTTCATACTTTAAGGAACTGATTAACCACTATTTTTAAATGATTTGACCATCATAATACGAGTGTTTAAACATCAGTTGCAATGGTTGTTTGCAGGAGGCATATTGATTCTGAATAATTCCAAATAGTTGTGTCCAAATCATTTGTAGCCATTCTTAAGTGTATGTATGGTAGGCCTCACCTGAGATCTACAGACTCAGAGAAGCTTTAGATGGGGCAGGAGATCTGCACTGGGCAACTAGCTTCTGTGTTGATGCTTATGTGCTATTTCAAAACCAGTAGAAACTGTTTGCATTACTGATGTACCATGAATTTAAAGCTGCATCACAACTTCATTCTTCCACATGTTAAGGCTGAACAAACTGTCAAAGTGGCCTAATACCCTAAGTGTGCATGTGACGTGGCTTTACGTGGATGGGTACTCTTTCATATTGTAGTGGGAGGTATGGTGGTCTTTTGCCCCTTGAATGTGAGTCTACATAAAACCCATGAAACCACTGAATGGTAACTTACTTGGAAAAAGAGATTTTGAAGATGTGATTAAGTTAAGATCTTAGATGAGGTCATTCTGCATCATCTAGGAGGGCTCTAAATCTAAGGACAAAGGTCCTCAATAGAGAGAGAAGAGACGCACAGGCAAAAGGGCCATATAAGAAGGGATGCAGAGAGCGGAGCCATCTGTCCTTGAGGAACGGATCACCTGAATCCTTCAGAACTTGGAATGGGCACCCAAGGAACTTCCCTTGTGCCTGCATAGGAACATAGCCCTGCTGGTGACTTGAATTTGTACTCCTGGCCTCTAAGTAAATTTCCACTATTTTAAGCTCCCAGTGGTTGTGATTTGTTATGGCTGCCCCTGGAAACTGACACACAAAAAAAAGCTCTGATATTATATCCTCCAGGATTTGCTACCATCTCTACACCTCTACATGGCTATATCACCATGGCTAATTAGCGCACAGTGCTTACTGCAATTTACACCATGATCCCCTTTAGAGATGGCCCTGGGTGGTGTTGAACAACTTGAACTCGCAGCTCTTGAGGAACACAGCAGGGACTTGAATTGAACAAATCTGTCCAACTCAAACTCCTCTGTCCCAGCCCAAAGTCACGGAGGGAAACACTTTAGTGCCCACCATCTAGTACAGCACACATGAGCGAGTCAACAGAAGCCACTCCAGGGCTCAGCAAAGTCCAGGTCTCCCTCCCTTCCAGCCACGCTGGGGGCCACACTGCCAACTCTTTCCATGTCGATGGGGTCATGCAAAAGCCTGTGGGAGAAAGTGACAGGTGTCACTTTCTGCCAAGCACTGACGGAGGACATGAGGTCTTCATGCTGTTTGTCCTCTGAGGCCTGTGATAAGATGGGACCCTGAGTATCCATGTGACATGGGGACTTCTGGCCATGCATAAGAACACAGAGCATGGGTGAGAAACAGACAATTGTGTTAACATTATGAAGCTGGTGGATTGTCCGACTTTGTAGAAGAAATGTCACATTGACGAAGACAGAAATTCTCTATGCCATGATTTGCATTCATAAGCCCCCTGCCTCTTCGTTCTTTTTTTTTTTGTTTGTTTGTTTGTTTCACTAGTGAATCTTTTATTTCCGCAGTAGAGGGCAGGATAAAAACGTCCTGGGAAACACTAGCACAAGGTGCAGCCACAGCTCTTGCTCATCCTTTGGGATTTTTCATCCATCTACTTAATAATGGGTCATTTTATGTTCAGGGCTCCATATCATGCTATTCCATAACATTTATTTTTCTGTTCATCCCATTCAAAAGTGTTTGAATTTTATGATGCAACAGAAAAGAAAAGAAACATTTTTCTTATTACAATTGAAAAACTACCATTGGCTGTGAATATAAAACTATCCTCTCAAAGCAGAGGCACCTTGCTTTTGGGCAGACAAAAGCATTAATCACCTCAACGGCTTCCCTGACTCCTCTCGCACAGTTAACATGCATTAAAAGTATGACTGATCACAGAGAACGGAAGTCCCGAGAGAAGGCTGGTTTGGACTTCATTTCCTGTAAGTGCACACTTTATTCTCAGTGCTTGGGGATTCAATGCAATTGCGTATTTTACACCCTTGATTCTTTCTCTTAAAAACTGCTCTAAGGTGGAAGCTTTGAAAAAAAGCAAAGTTTGCATTTAATAAGCATGCATCATGACTGTCTCAGACACTATCACATCAGGTGTTAAGAATTACTCGTGGTAAACTTCTTTCAGATAGTTCCATTTAATAGGCATTTTTTGAAACTGTTGTAAATGACATGCTGGTTTCACTCCAGGAAATAAAGTTTGTTTTTATTGCAAAAATGCTCTTACTTAAAATAAAAAATAATCCCTAAAGAATAAATGTAAGAAAAATATAGATGTAACTTAGATCACTCCATAGGTACTTAAACATACGTGTGTGTGAGTTCCAATACCCCATGACTGTGGGGAAAACCCAGATTTCAAATGGGTACCACACAGTACATTTAACCTTTTAATGTGCACAGATCTCAGAAATGCTAGGAAAGGGTTTTCTTTCCTTATTTTTATTTTTATATTTTTTTTGGTTCCGGGGATCAGACCTTGGGGCATTTTATCATTGAACCACATCCCCAGACTTTTTTTTTTATTTTTCATTTTGAGACAGGGTCTCACAACGTTACAGAGGTTCTCACTAAGTTGCTGAGGCTGGCTTTGAATTTATGATCCTCCTGCTTCAGCCTCCCGTCATTGGGATTACAGGCATGCACCACTATACCCAGCTAGAAAGTGGTTTTGGAGACAGTATATTACAAGCACAAATCCTACGAGTTTAGACTTGTAAGGATCTCAGTTTGTACCAGCCCATATTCTGATTTACAATTAATTTTCACGACAAACCTTCTTCCCCCTAGTACTGGGGATTGAACTCAGGCCTCATGTACCATATGAATGTGTGGTCACCAAACACAGTAAAAGAAGTGGAGTAATGCACAGTAAGCTTGAGACTCCTGTCCACACTCAGTGTCAACCAGTTTGAAGGTCTGATAGTGTTAAGTGTTAGGGAAGAGACAGGAAAATAACTTCCATATATTGTAGATAGGAAAATAAATTAGAGAAACACTTGTGCAAACCCTGACTCAATGCAAGAAGATGGATATGTTAATACTATTTGACAGTTAAAAGCAATTAGGCAGGGACATATATTGTTCCCAAAAATAATACAGAGTGAAATAATTCAAGTTGCATAGATGATTTATATCACAAAATCTCAATTATGTGAATTTTGAAATCACTGACAATATCACATATAAATATGCACACATATGGAGAGAAGAGAGATAATAAATATATGGACCAAAAAGATACCAATTTTATCAAGGTGGTGGCTAGTGGTGAGAGAGAAATGAGTCTGGGGAGTGGTAAAGAGGGAATCTCACTTTGATTTTAATGCTTGTTTGATGAAAACTATTAAGTGGTTCTGATGTTATCAGGATAAAATGTTAGCTATTACTTTTAAAAAACTTTTAATATTTGGAAAAGAAGTCATGGTTCTTTCATTTAGAAGTAGGTTTAGTTAAATGCTTAGATGAGTCCTTGTGATTCCATTCTATATAATATTCTCAACATTATTAGAATCACTATTGAAAATCAAACGATATCAAAAATTTCTGAAATATGTAAGTACAAATAATAAAGGAAATAATAATAAAAGATAGATTTTTTTCACCTCCATTTTACATGAGAAAATAATTAGAATCATTTTTACAATGTTTCAAGTTGAGGGAGCTCGAAAACTTCTAAGCAACCAATAACTTCCAGGTTCTGAGGGTATGCAGTGGGGTGGAGGAATGTATTTAGACCAAAGAATAACCTTTGATTTCCTTGAGCAGCGATTTTCACCCTGGCCATTTCCAACATGATAGCCTTCTTACCCACCTCCAGGCTGTTTCTAATAAAAAGAATATATAGATGAAAGTTCAGTGGGTTTCCTTAATGTCAGGAGAAGACGCAAAGAAAACCATTACTACTGATGCTCTGTCTCTTATGAACCTCTTCAAATATATTCTCTTATTTTCTTTTTCCACTTTGGGATGCCCAGAGCATCAATCTCTACACTGTATCATGTGCACCATTATTGCTCCCAATATTTTTCAAAATGAAATAAAGCTACAGAAGTATGAGTTTTCTGTTAGTTTGCTTTCAAGTTAAGCAATGTACCTAAAGCATAAGCCAGTGAAACTGTTGTAAAATAAATTGCTTCCAAACTAACGCTCGATTCTAGCCCACAGGAAGAAAGATCCTTAACAGTGATGATGTCCGTAGGACTCGACCTCGTATTCTAACAAAATAATTTTTAGTAGGTAGCTGTGCATGCCGCACCTCACATGAATGGACAATGGTTACAAAATAAATCGACCCTGGTCAGAAAGTCTCAACTGCCGTGGAAATGTGGCATGTGCAGTAAATATGATGAGAAGCGTCCCAGTGGAGCAGTGCCACAGGCTGTCTTTGTCCTTTCTCAAGCAACTGGACCTGGAGCACAGACATTTTTATGGCTACAGTGGACAGCGACTGTACCCCAGGGTTCCAAAGTTAGGAGATCACATGTGTAGCTGTCAGGAGTGCTGGTGCTGAAACCAGACTCCCTGGGTCTGGAATCCAGCTCTGGTGCTTTCAAACTAGAAAATTTGGGACAGGCTACTAGAACTTCCTAATTGAGACATTGTGAGGATTAAGTAAGTTCTTTGGTTCAGGTGATTGTGCATCAGGTGATCAGAAGCCTGCTACACACTGAAGAAATGCAGAACTGCTTAATGGTTAGCAAACCATGATCAATCATGATTACAATTAACCAACAATTATACATGATGTACAAAACTATGAACACTGGTACACTGATTGTGGCTCACTCCCCTGCAGACTTGTACACTGAGGTGCACTACAGGAGCATCAGAGTTGAGGCAGGGATGGGGAACGGGAGCAGCAGGCATTAAGAAAACACCCAGACACTGTTATTCTGCACTGGGGCATCACTCACAACCACTCATGGGGACAGTGGTCCAGGTCCCCACGTACTCTTGGTGACCACTCACCACGCCTGTAGGGGTACAGAAGAAATGCCACCAGCTCTCTGACTTCTGCTATTGCTAGGATGTTGAATGTCCTCAGAAGACCTCCATTAAAGACTTGGTAATCAGGATGATTCCATGAGAATCCTTGAGAGATGGGGCTTATTCGGAGTGGACCCCAATGGGGACTATGGGACTCGGGACCCTTCTTCTCTCCCTTGCTTCCTGGCTCATAAGCTTTTGCTCCTGCCATGATGTGCTGCTTCTCCACAGGCCCAAGGCAACGAGTCCAACACATCATGGACTGGATCCTCTGAAACCATGAGCCCAAGCAACTCTGTCTTCTTCACAGGTTACTTGTCTCAGGTATTCTGGTACAGTCATGGAAAGCTGACTAACAGCACTTTGCAGCTGGTCAGGAGTGTCAATGGATAGGGGCACAGTGCACAGCACTGGAGGGAAGAGAAGAGGTCAAAGCAATCCTGCCTCAGGGAGATGGGACCTTCAACAAGTCACTGGAGGTCATGAAGCCTCAGCTTGCAAATGAGGATTTGCTAGTATTTTAGAGATTTTGAAAGTGAAATAGTTGAATATGTAAAGTATGTGAAACCCATAGAACAGTGCCAGGAACATGGTAAACATTACAAAAAAAATGCAAGTCATCATTAGCACACAGAAGAATCAGAGGCCTGAGAAGAATGGCCAATTCATAGAACTGTAAGAAGTTTGGATGGTCAATCATGAAGAATTCAGTTTGTCTGTGTCTGGGGACCAATAAATATTCACACAAATATGTCACACACACTGCAGAATTCATATTGACTATCTTTTTCTCCACACTAAAATGGGGAAGAGAAAAGGAAGTCTGGGATTTACAAAGAGAGATGATTCGCTTTTAAACTGTAAGTTTTCCAATCAGTGCAGCACAGAACTCGGGCTCAGGGAACTGCCATCTCTCACGCTGCGGTGAACACCGAAAAGACCGCTTGCGATTTTCAAAACCAAGGGAGAAAATAAATCAGACGCAAATTGCTATTATTAATTTCTTTTTAGTTTGAGGCAAAGGAAATCCATATCCCTAAGCTAATTTTGTTGGCCCTGGCGACTGACAAATTATCCAAGCAACTGATACAGAGGATCAGGAGTGGCTCCCACGCCATAGCTGGATTCGCAGGGCTCTAAGGTTTATCACTGGGCACAATAACACTGTCATGTTCGGGAGCCAGCCAGCTAGGGCTAAACAAGGGAGAAGGAACATGCATTCTGATTTGTTTAGATTCCTTCAAAATAAATACTCCAGTTTCCAACAAGCACAGAGAAATAGCCTGAAGCTCAATCATTCTAAATGCGCTACGGCAAAAATGTCAAGCTCTCAGCCTGGGAAAGACATGCATTCAAGTTCTCTTCTTCAAATTTGTTTTGCAATTTTGGTGTTGATTGTGGTTATATTACAAGAGATGCATTATGTAAAAAATTCAATGCTGGAAGCAGCAACAAACAGTGTACTATATAGGAGAAATTTCTCATGTTCGACTTCCATAGTTTCCTGGGAAACTTCTCATGCATGAATTAGGAATTATTTTTAAATGATTATACTTGTACAAAAGAAATTTACTGCAGTTAAAGTTACATTTTCAAGCACATCAGAAAGTTAAGTATCATAATATCTTTGCTGGGGGGCATTCCATAAATTGGAATGTTGCAATTTGCAAATCTGATGATAAGGGATATCGCTCATCAACTGGCTGGGAGATTTTACAATATTTTGAAGTGCTTTCTAAACCAATAAATTGAAAAGTCTGCGTAGTTTATGTGCTAATACCACCGCATTATACGTTGTTACATTGGTAATTCTGCTTTGGTGTTCACTAGAATTCACAGTAAGATGTTGATTAACGTGAACACCTCATTCCCTGATCCCGAGACCAAACGCAAAGTTCACTGCATTTTGCAGCTGGATCATTCACACTTGAGTGTTTGGTGGGAGAAGAGTAGGTGGTGGGTTTGCTGCAAGAGGTGATACCTACAGCAAGGTCTGCACATGTCCCAAGTTTCAATCCTTTGCATCTTTTGCACAAAATCTTACTGTTTCAAATTATTCAGTTAGATCATCTTAGGGTACCACCTTAACTTTAGAAACATCTGTGGGCAAAACAAAAGGTCAAATTTATGGTTTTGTGGCTTTTTGTGATAGTGTGTGTGCGTGTGTGTGTGTGTGTGTGTGTGTGGTGTGGGCACGCACACACACATGTGCCCACCTCCTCTTCTGTTCCTCTAAATCACTATGATCTAATCACAGTTCTTTCATCTGTTCTTGCTTCCTACATGTGCTGTCTACCAGACTTACATCAAACTCTGGGCACTGAATTTTCCCAGAATAAATATGATTTTATTCAAATGCACAAAGCTGACCGCTTCTAGATATTGAATGGAAATATATGCAAATAACCAATATTTGTTTCATAGGAAAGAGAAAAATGACTTTTTGTTTTATTTTTTGAGTACCAATAAATGCTCTGTAAAAATAAATTTTAATCTAGTGTCTTTATGGGGCATAAGCAATGTAACACTCACGTTACAATTACTGTGGTATTACAGTCTTTATTTCCTAAAGAGCAATACAGTAGCCTTTTGAGTGCCTGAGCCACCTGATACCATCTGAAAATTTAATTGGACAGTTTGATGAATGAACAAATATTCATAGCAGAGCTATTCATAATTGCCAACGGCTAGAAATAACCCAATGTCCTTCAGCAAGTGACTGGTCTCACAAATCGATATACCCACGTAAGGAAACCTACTTAGCAGGGAAAAGGAATGGCCATGACATATGCAATACGCAACAATTCTTAAAAAAATTTTGCTGAGTAACAAAGAAAAATAATACCCTTGAAATGTTAAACAGATTAGTGGTTACAGAGCTTGGAGACAGGGAGGGGTGTGTGGCTATGAGGGAGTCTAGTGGAGATGTAATGGTCCTAATTGTGGTGGTGACACAAAGCTACTTATGTGATAGATCTGCATAGAAGTATACACACACACACACACACACACACACACACACGCACAAATGCATGTACAGCTTGGGGTAATTTGTGGATTATAAGAAAGTCCATTTCCTGGTTGTGATATTATTCTGCTTACATAAATGCTGGCTGTTAGGAGTCAACCTGGTGAAGTTTCAAAAGATATCTCTGTGTAGTTCATTTCACATCTTCACATGAATCTGTTAATATCTCCAAATCAGAAGCAAAATAAAATTGGTGGTGTATGGTTTAGTAATGCTTCATTTTCTTTTTCCTGAATTGTTTTTTCTGTATACAAGAGGCTACTTAATTTTTATCATATAATAATTAAATTAGAATGAAATACAGATTGGGAATAGTGGAGTAAAGAAAGTAAAGGAAGGAACAGGGATGGAAGGAAGGTGAAAAGAGGGCAGGGGAGTGACTGCTCACTTGTGATTATCCTTTTGTTCTTCATTCTTATCAGCCAGAGCTCAGCGGACCCTGGCCTGGCTCATCTCTGCTTTGTTCTGTGGATGAAGGAGTTACCCTTGCAACATAATAGACCAATCATACTACCCACTGGCAGTCTGATGCAGGGAATTGTGCTGCCACTGAAGGAAAACTCACACGTTTCTGCTCAGCTACCCTTCTCATCAGGACCCCATGTTCATTTCCATTGCTATAAATTTTCAGGGAAAATTTAAAATGATATTTTGGCTTACAGTACTGGATCCAAGTATAAGTCTTAATGCATACTATGTGAGCTGCAGAGACCTGACATGATATAATTCATTGGCTCTCTGCAAGCATGTTCATTCAAGTTCAACTTCTTCCTGGGGTGTAAGCTACCTGCCTTTGCTGCTAATTTGCAGGGCAGCAATTGCAGAGCCAATCTGCTTGCTCTAATATTTCTTTTTTTTAAGTTTCTATAACACTTCTAGATTTTTAAAAATTTATTTCCTTATTCATTCAATATAGTCTTACATGTTGGAGGGAATCATTGTTACATATTCATGCATAGATGGATATTGACAGAGTAAGTTAAAGATGATCCTAATCCAGAATCTCCCTGCTTCGACCAATTCCTTTTCCCATGTCTCCTCTGCTTTACCCCCATGTTATAGATCGAAATAAACATACACATGTGTATTGATTTTTGAATTTTCTGATCCTGTCTGCCCACCTGTGTATATTTGGGCTTCTCATGGGAGTCTAGGGTTCCCAGTTGCATTGATAACCGCCCTAATTTCTCCCTTCCCTTCCTGCCTCTTTCCCTTCTCCCTCCAGCTTCATAGTTATGGTTCCCCCTGGTTATGTGAAAATTCACCTATGTGGAGTTTATTTTTGAGCTTAGCTATCTCTCAATCTGTCTTAGATTTCACTCTAGCTTCCACAAAAGAGGAAAACCATTCATCCCTTAAGTCTCTGAGTTTGGGATATTTCACTCAGCATATTTTTTTCCATCTCCATCCATTTGGCTGCAAATGCCATGACATTGTTATAATAGCAGACTAGAACTCCATTGTTTATATATACCACAGTTTTTGAATCCACTCATTCAAGTGAGGAGTATCTGGGTTGGTTCCATAATTTAGCTATTATAAATTGAGCTGCTATTAACACTGATGTAGCTGTGTCTCTGTAGTATGCTGATTCTAGCTCTTTTGGGAAAACACCCAGGAGTGGGATAGCTGGGTCATAAGGGGGTTCCAGTCCCAGGTCTTTGAGGATTCTCCACACTGCTTTCCAGAGCGGCTGTACAAGCTTGCGGTCCCACCAACAGTGTGATAGTGCTCCTTCCTTCCCACAACCTCTCCAGCATCTGTTATGTTCATAGTGTTCATTTTTGTCACTCTGACAGGAGTGAGGTGGAATCTCAGTGAAGTTTTGATTTGTATTTCTCTGATTGCTAGTGATGTAGAATGTTTTCTTATGTATTTATGGGCTTTTTAGACTTATTCCATTGTGAAGTTTCTATTTAGTTCCCTAGCCCATTTATTGATTGGATTATTTGTGGGTTTGGTGTTCAGTTTTTTGAGTTCTTTGTATATTCTGGATATTAGCCCTCTGTTGGAAATGTATCGGGCAATGATTTTCTCCCATTTTGTAGGTTCTCTCTTGACACTTTTGACTAACTCTTTAGCTGTGCAGAAGCTTTTCAGTTTAATAACATTAAACATTCATTTATTCTTGGTTTTAATTCTTGCACTATGGGAGTCTTGTTAAGGAAGGTGGTGCCTACACCTATGTTGTAGAGTGTTGATCCTATTTTTTTTTTTAACAATTGTATAGTTGCTGGTTTAATTTCTATCACTTTGATTCATTTCAATTTAATTTTTTGCAGGGTGAGAGATAAGGATCTAATTTCAGTTTTATGCATATGGCTGTCCAGTTTATCCAGCAATATTTGTTTAACTGGCTGTCTTTCCTCCACACTATATTTTTGCCCCCTTTGTCAAAAATCAGATAGTTAAAGATTTGTGGCTTTGTCTCACTATCTTCTAATCTGTTCCATTGGTTTTCATGTCTGTTTTGATACCAATACCACACTGTTTTTTTTACTATAGCCGTACAGTATAACTTCAGGTCAGGTATTGTGACACCTCCTGCTTCCTCTTTCTTAGTAATGTTTTGGCTCTTCTGGGTTTCCTATTATTCCACATGAATTTGAAAATTGCTTTTTCTATATCCATGAAGAATTATTGGTATTTTAATGGGGATTGCATTGAATCTATATAGGGCTTTCAGCACAATGGCCATTTTAAGTATATTGATTCTGTCTAACCATGAACATGGAATGTTTTTCCATCTACTCAGGTCTTCCACAATTTCTTCTTTTAAAGTTTGATAGTTTTCATTGTAGAGATCTTTTATATCCTTTGTTAGATTGATGCCCAACTATTTTATTTTTTTTGAGATTATTGTGAATGGGACAGATTTCTTTATTTCTTCTTCAGCAGAATTGCTACTCGATTATAGGAAAGCTATTGATTTATGAGTGTTGATCTTACACACAGCCACATTGCTAAATTCATTTGTAAGCTTTAGAAGTCTTCTGATTGAGCTTTTTGAGTCTGCTAGGTATAGGATCATGTCAACAGCAAAGAGAGATAGCTTGATTTCCTCTTTTCCTATTCAAATTCCTTTGATTTTCTTCTCTTGTCTGATAGCTCTGGCTAGGGTTTCAAGGACTATATTGAATAAGAGTGGTGAGAGTGGACATCCTTGTTCCTAAATTAAATGGGAATGCTTTTGGTCTTTCTCCATTAAGTATAATATAGGCTATGGGTTTGTCATAAATGGTTCTTACAAAATTAAAGTATCTTCCTTTGATCCCTTTTTCAGAGTTTTGAGCATAAAGGGGTGTTGAATTTTATCGAAGGCCTTTCCTGCATCAATTGAGAGGATTATATGATTTTTATATTTAATTCTGTTTAAGTGATGAATTACATTTATTGACTTGCATATGTTGAATGTCTTGCATTTCTGGAAGATGCCCACTTGATTGTGATGTATTATCTTTCTGATGTGTTTTTGGATGCAGTTTGCTAGGATTTTATTAAGGATTTTTGTGTCTATGTTCAGCAGGGAAATTGATCTGTAGTTTTCTTGATGTGTCTTTGTTGAATTTTGGAATCAGGGTTATATTTGTTTCATAAAGAGTATTTGGGAGGATTCTGACCCTTTCAATTTCATGGAATAGCTTACAAAGAAGTGGTGTTAATTATTCCATAAAGGTCTGGTAGAACTCTGCTGAGACTCCATCAGGTCCTGGGTTTTCTTTTTTGGAAGGCCTTTGATTGCTCTTTCAATTTGCTACTTAGGACTTAGGACTTCAATGTCCTCCCATGTGAATTTGAGAATGTTGTATGTGGCTAGCTATTTGTCCATTTCCTCCAGGTTATCAAACTTAGAAGAGCATATCTTTTCAAAATAAGTTCTGATAATCCTCTGGGTTTTGGGTGAGTCAGTGGTGATATCTTCATTGTCCTTGATTTTGTTGATTTGCTTTACTTCCTTCTTCCTTTTGGTAAGCTTGGCTAGGGGGTCTGTCAATCTTATTTATTTTTCAAAAAACCAACTCTTTGATTGATACTTTTTTTTTGTTCTCAACAGTGGTATGATCTCAGCAATTAATAGCAAGAAAAACAACAGAAAATACACAAATACTTGGAGACTGAATATAACTCTCTTAAATGAAGAATGCTTGCTCTAATCTTAACCCACTATTCCAGCTTCTGGAAACTGGTTTCCGTGTCTGATTATATTTTCCTCTTGCTTTCCATATTTATTATGGGTAAAACCAAAAATCACATATTTAAAAACAGGACTTTGTATTTCATATTTAGCTCCAACACCTGAAACTGGAAGAGTGGATCAACCTCCCCAACTCCTGCAGGCCTAAGCCGCTGTGTGTGTTCTGACGCCCTCCTTTCTGGAAAGAATGAAGAAGTCTCACTATACAAAACCTATAAGACATTTAAAGTCATGAATTGAAATAGGTACGAATGTTCTTAAGATATTTAAAGTACTTCTTTCCAGAAATCATTGTTGAGATCATTCTTATCCATTTATCTGTTGTCTACTGTAAAAGTCCTTTGACACTTACTCCCCCTAATTCTTGGTTGGAGCTTCTGGATAGCGCTTAGCTGTTGGCACACAGAGCTCTGCCACCACAGATGAGCAACTTTTCCCATTGGCAAAGTTCTCTCCTAGACCAAACTTTGGTTCGGCTCCTCTGAGCTCTTTCAGGAACTCCCATGTCCTTCCTTGTGGAATGACGTTCTAATAAGAATCTTGCTATCTCTATTTAACCAGCAATCCCCGTCCTTGATATCTAATCAGGTTCCTCATCCTCTACGTCCCACTCCCTAAGAGATGCCATATCACCCTAGCCTGTCTTCAGAAAGAATCATACAGGTCAATTGAGTCAGGGTCCCTACTCTAATACTTCCTCTTAGTAATTTTTCATCTATTGATCTAATCCCCTACTCCTTGGCTATAAATTCTTACTTTTCCTTCTTGTATTTGGAGTTGAGCCCAATCACTCTCCCCTATTACAAAACCCCATCATATTAGATCCCCTTGAATAAAGTCTTACTAATCTTTAAAAGGTGTCGCTGAAAAAAATACACATGTTACATATACATATGTGTGTGTAAGTGTGTGTATGTGTGTGTGTGTGTGTGTAACTCCATCACAGGCTCTGCGCTGCCTGAGAGGAATCTGGAGGGAGTCACATCATTACATCTCTCTAGCCCAGGTCTCCATGCATCTACTGAGATGACAGTATCAGGGCTGCCAGCTCCCTGGCCTGAGATTTGCAGTTGCACAGGGCCCTGTGTTTGGAGGGCCCCCTGCTTGGGTTTAATGCTCTACCATTGTCCTTTGGAAACTCGATAATTTTACCTTTGAACTTGTGTTTTGCAAGTGAAATCTGATAGCGCAGTGGACCATGTGGCCCTGAGAAGGAGCTGTGCACAATACCATGCCCATGGCTTCCTCTGCCTATTCACATGGTGCTTTTGTAACGCCCTGTTGGAGCCACCACATGCTATGGGACTTGAATAAGACTCAAGGTGAGCACAGTTAGCATGCTGTGCGGATGACGGAGTATGTGGCAGTGTTGCTGCCTCCAAGAGGCCATGCTTTCCCTTCCAACCTTACCTTGCTTTGAGCAAAAAGCAAAGTAAGAAACATGAATGACCAGGGAACTCTATCATCTCCTCTTTGACTCATGTTCCTCCCCCATGTCAGCCAAGCACTGGAGCTGACAATGGTGACCTGGAAGGAGAGGGAAAGTTCTGGCAACGACATTCCCATTGCCTTTCAGACCCTTTTTACTCTGCAGCGAGAGAATATTGGCAGAATATGTGCAGAACAAGGAATGGAAGCAAAGCAGCGGAGGCAGTCTGAGCAAGGTGCATGCTGTTCAGGCAAGAAGGAAGTGCACGCACGCATGTCCTCGAAATGCGGTCTCTAGTTGCAGGGATTCTCCAAGTTAAATGCTGTTATGTTTGCACTCAATCTGAAACAGCACAAATTAAAGATCGATGTAGCATTCATGCTAATAATGTAAAATGTTATCTTATTTTCTTTTTACTTAGAATTTCATTACATTTTAAGTTAAGGAAAAAACCATGTGAGAAAGGGAAAAGTCCTAGTACTTTTTAATACCTTCAATGACATCTTTTCCCTTGCTTTTTGTTTTGTTTTGTTTTTAATGAGAGAAGGACAGTGAGAGAGAGACAGAATCAATTTTATGTTTTTGCAAATGGCCATTGTTTTCGTAAAGTCAGGATATACCACGAGTCAGAAGGCCATCTGGGTGGAATCAGTCCTCTGTGGGGGAGCAGCTAGGGATGGTTGGTTGCCTCCACTATACGCCCCGTTCTGGTCATCTCTCCTGTTTTTCAGTTTGTTTCTCCATCCGTCCTACAGATGTGAACAAACCAATTTTCCTCTCCCTAATTAAGCCCATTGTCATTTCTCATCTCTCCGAGCTTCCTGTTCAATGAAACATTGTTTTCTCTTACCAATGCTCCATGACGTGCTTTTCGTGGCTTCTAACTGGGGACAATTACAGGAAGATAAATCAGAGCCGCCAGGACAGTTGTCATTAGCAGTTCCTGGCTGCTCTGAGGCCTAGCGTTTGTTTAAAGCGACAGGGCCAAGCAGGACCCAGAGTCAGCCTTGAAGAAGCAGCACAGGAAGTCCACAGCCAGCAAGGACATCCTTCACGTCTAATTTGTTGATTTAATCTGGCTCGAGAGGCACTGACAGCCCCCTCATCACCTAATGTGCTTAATGGTCTAAATGAAATGAGTTGGTGTTGATTTAGTTCCTGTCGGACCCATTTCCAAGTCACGTAGCCCCTGGGAAAGTGCTAGAATGAGCCCTTCTCTCAGGAGAGAGAAGGGCACCCTGGACACGAGACTTTGACAAGGTTGTGTTAAAGTGAAGGGACAGTCCCCAAGAAGTGGGAGTCCTGGCCCTGCTCAAAAGTCCTCATGGACCCAGGAGGAAACTGCACCCCAACCAGAGCCCAGGCTTCTTCAGCTTCTCTTCCTATTCAGGAGGAGACAACTTGGAGAACAAACGGAAGTGTATTTTTTTTTTAAGTCCTTGGGCTGGCTCTGCATTTTCCCTGCTAGAAAACAAAGGAACTTGGTTTAGCTTTTTTGGCTGCTGTGATGAAAACATCTGACAGGAACATGCAGTGAAAATGTTATTTAGTGCTCACAGTTTCCGAGGTTTCAGTCCACAGATGGCTGACTCGGTTGCTCTGGGCCCCAGGTGAGGCAGCACCCCAGGGTGGAAGGTGTGCAGGAGGGAAGGAGCTGAAACAGGGCAACCAGAAAGCAGAGAGCCCTGAATACCAGAGACAAAATGCAGCCCCTTGGGCACCGCCCAGGAACCCACCTCCTCCAGCCAGCCACCCTGCCTGCCTGCAGTCACCACCCAGCTAGTCCACCCTGGTGGACTATCCGTGGATTCGGTTAAGGGTATCATAATCCAAACAGTTCACCTCTAAACTTTCTCAGTTTGTCTCCCAGGTGAACTTTTGGAAAGTGCCCCTTATATAAACTATAACAGGACTTTTTTTTTCCCTTTTTTACTATTGAGAACTAACATGAACTATGCAGACAAAAGGGAATAAAAGAAACAGAATAAACTTATTTGGTGAGGAAGATAGAACACACTTGTCTTTCTATATTGCATAAGAGGTTAATACTTTCAAAATAGTAATATAGATAAGGAAAAAACTGATATGTGTATACCCCCCACACACACATATTGTTACCAAGGATTGACTGAACCCAGGAGTTCTTATCCACTGAGTCACATCCCAAGCCCCGCTGCTTTTTTCTTTTTCTTTTCTTTTTTTTTTTTTTGAGATAGGGTCTGTCTAACTTGCTTAGGGCTTTGCTAAATTGCTGAAGCTGGCTTTGACCTTGTGATCCTCCTGCCTCAGCCTCCCAAGTGACTGCAGACATGCACCAACACGCCCAGTTGATATATATATTTAAAAAGGCTAAAGACAAAAACATTTTTTTCTTTTGTCTTCTTTGATCTTTAAAATATAGCAAAACATCCATAATCAAATCTCCAAATTTAGAATTTGATATATTTGTGGCAACTTTTGTGGGAAATTTCTACCTAAAGTGACTAGACTCAGAATGTTAATTTAGTAAACTGATGAAAATATGTTTTTAAGGGGCTGGAGCGGTGGCTCGGCGGTTATGGCGCTTGCCCAGCATGTGCGAGTACGCGAGTTCAAACCCCAGCACCATGCATACAACCAAGTGTCCGAACAACGAAAGACACATGAAAAACTAAATAAAAATTGTTTCTCTCTCTCTCTCTCACTGTCCCTCTCTCTTAAATAAAAGAAAATATGCTTTTAAAAATCCTTCTGTAAGCCTCCTTTCTGATTAATATACATTGTACACACAAATGCACATACCATCACCACCACCAACAAAACAACAATGCTCTTTATTATAATTTAGAATCTGGGACAGTATTTGTGTCAGGGAATATAGAACAGTAATGCCAGCATTTAAACTTAGGATCTATATATAGAAAATGCAATTTTAGTTTATCTGGACAAAATAAACTATGCATAAGGGCTGTACTTTACATCTCTTTTCCTTTTCAGATATTTAATAGAATGCCCCTCATGTTATAATATGAATGTGTGTTACACACAGGTGGCAGTTGAATGTAGCTGGGTCTTTGAAGGGTACTGTCACTATTCAAAAGAAAAAATGAACCTATATCACCTGTTGAGAATTAGTCAGTAGAAATATCTTAAAAATAAAATGATATTCAGCAGCTATTCTTTCTGAGGTATGTCACTTAGTAGAGGACTTTTATGACTATTCTTCTTTTTCTGGAGCCTGTTTTGGAGGACAGTGTTACATTGTGCCGCCAGCCTGTGATCTGAAACTTTTGGGGAAATGTGACAAAGAACAAACTCTCCTGAAGTCACCATGAGTCCATGGAGCAGGAAGCAAGCCTAGCGACTGCTGTCAGACTCATCTCGTACAGCTACAGTGCAGCCTGGTTAAACATGCCAAGTTAAACTAGGTACACTTCAGTCAGTAGCGCATCCAAGGATTAAACAAAACAAAAAAGTCTTTCCACTTCATCTACTGAAAAGGCACGCCAGTTTCTCTCCCTCTCCTTGACTCTAGACTGAATGGTGACTATTTTAGACCAATAAGATGCAGCAGAGTTGATGCCTTGTAGCTCTTAAATTCTTCAGGCTGGGCCTTAAGAGAGCTACAGCTGTCTATCCCCTTTTGGAAGGCCGCCTCCATCTAAGATGTCTGGCTGCTCAGTGACGTCCATGCTGTGAGGAAGCCCAAGCCAGCTGGATGGAGAGATGAGGGCCAGTAGGAGGCGCCCTTAGGAGCCAGACACAAGGGAAGCCAGCTTGGTTTTCCCCCTGAGCCCCGTCAGCTACAGGAATGACCTCAGTTAATGCCAGATGGAACAGAAGATGGACCTGGATATGCCCTGCCTGGATCTAGACCCCCAGGATCCTGAGCAAGAAGAATGTTGATGTTAAAGCCATTGTGCTCTGGAAAAGTTTGCTAAAGAATAACAGACAGTTAGAACGAAGTGCACAGTACAGTCTTGGCAGCCACCAGTAGTAAAGGCAGCAGATCAAATAACTGAAATTACAAGACAATGTATTTCTGCATTTTATTTTGAAGAAAAAGATACTTGGAGAGCTAGGTACAGAAACACAGTATTAAATACTACCCATCTGCTTCATTGCTTCCTGAGTCAATTAACCTTCTATTTTACTTAATTTTTAAATGAAATGCTGAATGCACACCAGATATACTCCACACCATGAGTTGAATCTGAGTTTTAAATTAAAGGTGAATGTTTATGTCTTATTACCTTGAGGAAAGTTATAGTTTGAAATGGAAACAATTCATAAACTTTAATTTAATAGGTGCAACACTGAAAGAGTTATAAATTAGTGTAAATTGAGTATACAAGGACACAGAACACATCTGGGTCAAAGTGTAGTTTGAGCCAGATTCTTTTTTTTTTTTTTTTTTTTTTTTAAAGAGAGAGGGACAGTGAGTGAGAGAGAGACAGAGAGAGAGAATCCATTTTATTTTTAGTTTTTCATGTGGCTTTTGTTGCTCAAGACTTCATTGTGTAACATTGTACTGGGGTTTGAACTTGCGTACTCATGCATGCTGGGCAAGCACAGTAACCGCTGAGCCACTGTGCCAGCCCCAGCCAGATCTTGAAAGAATGAGGGGATAAAATGAGACAGTAGAATGGAGAATTCCATGGGAGCAGTGACAAGGCAGATTTCTCACATAAGACAAAAAGAAAAAGAAAAATCAACCACTTATTTAAGTCATGTCACATTTCTAGACAAGATTCCAGGTGGGTGGGGTGGTTCTGCCAAATGTAATTCGGGCTTGAAATATTCCTTCCATTTCTGCTGTGGTGGTGAAGGGAAGCAAGGCCATTTCATCTAACAGTGACATTGGGGACATTTCAGAAGGGAAGAGTCCCTTTCAGAGAATAAGCCAAATACAACAACAAGCAAAACACCACCAACAATAATACTAACTACAAAAGGAAACAAATGAACCTACTGCAAGGGGGCCTTGCTTTGGATTTATCATAATAATTCTCTGAAATGGCAAGTATCTTAATATCTTAGGTGTCTCTAGAAAGAAGCCTGAGGATACTCATCATTAATGAAATTTTATCATGAAATCAATTTTGTAAATGAGCACAAAGTTTGAGCATATTCTGCCTCAAATTTTTCATCTGTCTTATTTTGAGACCAACATATCTGTAATAAACACCTACACTAAAATAATTTACAATACAATAAAAAGTGTTCAGTATTAGGGAGATGCAAATTATAACCAAAATAAGATCCTGACTCACAACCACTTGAATAGCAACTGTTTGTTGTTATTTTGGTGTTAGGGATTGAACTCAGGTGTCCTTTACCACTGAGCCATACCTCTAGCCCCTTTTTGTATTTTGAGACAGGGTCTCATTAAGTTGCTCAGGACCCCACTAATTAGCTGAGACAGGCCTTGAACTTACGATCCTCCTGCCTCAGCCTCCCAAGTCACTGGGATTATTGGAGCTGCGTCTGGTGAATAGCTACTTTCTTTTTTTTTTTTAAAGAGAGAAAGAGAATCAATTTTATTTAGTTTTTCATGTGGCTTTCATTGCTATGACACACCGTGTGTACGTGGTGCTGAGGTTTGAGCTCACATCCTTGCGCATGCCAGGCAAGCACCATAATCACTGAGTCATGGCTCCAGCCCAGAATGGCTACTTTAAAAAAGAGTGACCCTACCAAGTGATATCAAGGCTGTGAAACCATTGAAACTCAAATAGACTATTGTTGGAGTATAAAACTATCCACCCACTTGGGAAGAGGTCAGGCTTTGAAAACTAAACATATACCTATCCAATGATCCAGTGATATCAATGAAGATATTTTCCTAAGAAGTCCAAAATACACATACTCAAAAAGATCTGTACAAGAACTTTCTTAGCAGCTTTATTCATAACTGTTCTGAGCTTGACAGAATACAGATGTTCAGCAGCAAGAGAACGGATAAACAATCTGGAGTGTACTCACACAGTGGAATTCTACCCAGCAATGCCAAGGACGGAATGCTGACACAACAGCAAGGAGGAATCCGAAAGCTTCGTATTCAGGGAAGGAAGCCTCATGCAAAACAATGCATCCTGGTTTTCCCGCTTAATATGGAGTTCGTAAACAGGGAAATCTCACCCATGGTAGGAAAAAATCAAAACAAACAATAACAATGAAACACCAGCACCAACAACCAAAAGCCAGAATTCAAGTTGGCTTTGAGCCCAAGGTGGAGACTTACTAGGAAGGGATGTGGACCAACTTCCTGGAGTGGCGGTGCAATGCTGTATCTTGACAGTAGTTTAGGGCGCGTATTTGGATACACGTGTTAGAACTTGTTGAACGGTACTCTTAAGATCTGTGCATTTCTTTATAAGTAAATTGTACCTCGTACCTCAAAGTCAAAAACATAGAATGGAAAATAAACATTAAACTCTAGCCATTGACATGCAAGATAAAGCGTTGAGGGGGAGGTGTCCTGATGTTTGTGACGCTACATGTAATGTGACAACAATACAATGGGTAAACATTTGGAAAGAGATGGACAGATGAATGGGTAATCGTTAAATCACACTTATCAACTGTGAGTGGTAAAATGTGGGCAGTGAGTATTAAATCCTTTCTACTTTTCTGTATGCTGAAATTCTTTTAAATTTGAATGTTGGAAAAGAATCATGTACAGTATTAAAATAAGCAAAATAAAAAGTGCATGGCAAAGGAACGAGCTGCATTATCCTGACTCAAACACATTATGTGGTGCACATGAAAGGGAAAAGCAAATTCCCCAAGTGAACAGGTTGTGTAATCTGGTCTCCCCGGACAGCTCTGTGGGAAATGCAGCATGTGCACGTATAACAGCCACATGGATGATACTAGCAAAATGCTCAAAATTGTTTTCCTCCAATAAGAATCTAAATACAGTACTTCATTCTCCTACAAAAATATCAGAGATATTCAGTGTCATGCAAGTAATGGCTATTTTGGTCAATATTGTATTTAGGGGTGGGCAAACTTTTGATGTGAAGAGTAAGATGTTACAGGCTTTGCAGGACACAGGATTCTCTACTGTGGTTAGGCAATTCTAGGGTCAAAGGGCAAAAGCAGTCCCAGAAAAAACCTAAAATATGGGCACAGACATGTTCCCATACAATTGTTTTTATAAAAACAGTCAGAAGGACAGATTTAGCTCTTGGGCTGTAGTTTGCCAACTTCTGTTCTATGTGACTGAAGAGCATTCATATTAAACCATACTGCCCCCTCATGTCATAGATCACATAATATTTTAGTGAAATATTGGCTTCATAGGATATTTGATAAGTATTTCCAGTCCAGGTGACCCTAGGATTGTAGTTTATCTCTGAAGGTTTGTACAAGCTGGTCTCTGGTTTCTGGGTGGGGTTTGCTTTGGACCCTAGCTCCAACTTTCAAATTCACAAGGTGCTGAATGTTCACCTTTCCCAGCTCCTTCAGTGTTTCCCATTGGAGAGTTTGGTGATTGTGTGTGAGGGAGTCAGTGAGGATAAAATAATAGTCGAGAATATAAGAGGAGTGATGAGAGAATGGGTGGAGGAAGAAGACTTTTCAGGATAGGGTTAGGTGTTGATTTAGTCACCTGGTTCACTGCCGCAACCAAAAGACCTGACAAGAATAATTAGAGGAGGAAAAGTTTATCTGGAGGCTTGTGGTTTCAGAAGTTTCAGTCCATACATGGTGATTCCATTCTCTGGGACTCAACCTGAGGCAGACCGTTATGGTGGAAGAGTGTGGTGGAGGACATCACAGCAAGAAGTAGAGAGAGACTCTTTTCACCACAGACCCACCAAGGACCCACCTCCTCCAGGTACACCTATCAGCCTAAGTACCCATCCAGTTAATCCATTCAAGTGGACTAATGCACTGGCTAGATTAAGGGTCTCAGGACTCAATCATTTCATCTCTAAACCTTTTTTTGTTATCTCAGACATGAGCTTTTGGGGTCACCTTATTCCAGACCATTACAGGTGTCCTGGTTATGTAAAGAGCTTATCCTGCCTGGCTGCACAGATACACACTCTTTAAGGAGCTCCCTTCTCTTTGATGTTGACACAGTGGGAAAACCAACTGATTCCAAGACAGTTCCTACCCTTCAGGAATTTACACTGTTAGTGGACATATGGGAATGGAATACCAATGCGGAAGAGGTAACTGGGAGGGAAATTCAGCCCTTACAAAGACCTTTCTGAAGTTAGAGCTGCCTGTGCTAAGCTTTATACCGGGAACAGAAAGAGCCAGTCATCTCTGGAAGTCATCAAGGACAGCGGATTGAGCTGTGACCAGGTGTGTTTATTAAGAGCATTTTTTGCACTTGAGGCATCTCAATCTAGAATCTGATGCATGGGATCACAAATTTACCAATTAAATTTGATCATGAAAGACAGCTGAGATTAGACTGTAGATTACACCCAGCAACATTGTGCTGCTTACTGATGGCCACATTTTTCAGTCATGTTACCTACGCCTACTTTTTCTAGAATTCAACAGATGGCCATGGTCAGCACCTTTCTGAAGATGTTCACTGAGTTTATCTTAGGTTTGATTAATTTATAAAAAATAATGAAACGTGTTAAATCCAGATAAGATGTAATGCTATACAACATAATCCTTTTTTAGAGATATTGTGGGAAGGGGAAGGGAGGGATAAGGGTGGGTAATTGGGGGGGCCCTCCTGGGGGTAATTGTAATATCCAAAATCTATACACATTTTACATTATTTTGTTAAAAACTTGTATGGTTGTTCAAAAATAAAAAATTAAAAAAAATAATGAAACATCGTAAAGCATCTGTTCTTTCAGCTCAGAGAAGGCATTGCTTAGAAAATGGAATTTTAAAGGTTTCTCCATCACTTTTGCTGATGGTTTTAAAATGACACAGATCACTTCCCAATTCCTTTTGCTTCCTGGAATTCCCTGCAGGAATTGAAGACAAACGCAATTGAAAAGAGCAAGCTACAGCACATCCTTTAATTGACACTGGCGCATTTTACGTGTTAGTTAAGTATCGGTGCCTGAAATGTCAACCTACAAGTGGAAATGACAGGTACATGAGAATACAGGTCAGCCTCCTCCACCGAACCTGAGTGTGAAGCCAAGTGTTCTCCTAATATTCTGAATTAAAACCACCAGTTAGTAAGACCATTTGGGAACACCAACAGAAGCACTGTAAAAACCCAATTATATGCTTTTTCCTATGTGCATTGTCATCAAGGACAAAACGTACGGAAGTAGTATCACATATTTTAGTCTAAGACTGAGCCCACTGGGCTGCCTCCTGATGTTTGTGACTTGGTGTGTTCACAACGTGACTGTTAGCTCCTTCTAAAAGAAACCCAGTTGAATTTAAGAGGCTCACACCTTTCCTCTGAGAGAATGTTCTGAGCAGGGCACAGGTAAGGGCTCAGGCCACAGAGCACCAGCCCGGTACCTAATCTGTGCCCATCACTGTGCCAGGTGTGGGGGGTGTGCAGAACAAGCCAGGCTTCTGCCCTCAGAGCTGAGTGGTGAGGGCAGGTGTGCATGGGGGAGCCAAGTCTTGCACGATGGCATCAGAGGCAGCATGGGAGGGACAAAGGAGAGATGGCACAAGGACTGGTCCCTAAGCATGAGGGGGTGTGATGAACAGAGGATTGGGACTTGGTGAGAATTGCATTTTGGGCTATAAATCCACTGGGTAGGTTTGGGACAGATCCAATACCATCATATACATCTGGAATGAAGGAAATGCCTTAGAGAAAGAGGAGGAAGAGGGCTGGAAAGGGAGATGGCCCCAGCGATAAATTGGGGTCAGTTTGCAAAATGTCCCAAATGACAACATTTAGCAACCGGTTGCCATTGGAGGTTTCTGAGCCACACAGTGGTCTGATTCAGGAGCACGTTGGGAAGAATTTCCCACAAGCACTTCTGCACAAGCATCCCAAGCTTAGGGCTGGCTGGGCCTCTTCTGATACACTGTATTTCAAAATTAGCATCTTTGCGGTTCCCCAGAGGTTCAGAACAGGCAGTGGAACAGCATCTCTCACAGCGGGCTCAGAAGTGTGTGCAGCCTGCGAGGCTCATCAGGGAAGACACTGAGAGTCTCACAAGAATGGACACTGACAGGAATCTTGGCTGGGAAGAAATAGTAAAAGGCTCAGTACACAGGAACACCCAGACACTCTTTGCTGGACTAGATACACAAAACTGGGTGAATAGCACCTTATCCTCAAAGGTAGAAGCAACCCAAAAATGGAAACACAACTACTAATATAGACTCAATTTCATTCATTCAATCAACGAACATGCATGCATATATGTCCACAAGGTGCCAGGAACTCTTAGCTGCTGAAGATTGAACGGTGAAGGTACAAGCAGGAGCCACCATGAACACAGATCTAGTGAGGAGCATGACTCTCAGGGAAAGGTTGCAGGATTTTTCCAGTGAGTTTCTAAGTTTCCATACATGAACACATATGGTATTGAGAAAAACGGATGGATCCACATTTTAAAAAATCTGTAGCTCTGTGGTACAGCACTTGCCTAGCATGGCCAAAGCTGAGGGTTCTGTTCTCAGAGCTACAAACAACACCAATAAAATCAAAACAAACAAACCAGAAAACCAGAATTACTATGGAAAAACAAAACTGTATTAATCTTCATGCCCTACAGTTTAGGGAGGATGGATATTTGGGTGATCTCACAAATAAGATAAATGGTTTCTCTGCATTATCACCAATGCCCTTATTACTTAGCCTAGCTGAGATGATTTAATCAGTATCTAGAAAAGCATGATTTAGCTTCACTTTGAACTTCATAAGAGATAACACTGCAGAGTTCTGCTTGTAGACTGGTTTCTTTATGCAAAGTCTAATCTACACGTCATTCTTTTTATTCTTTCTTTCCCCAGACCAAGTCAACAGAGCTACTAAAAAGTAGTTACATCTAAAAGTTTTAAGTGTTTAAGATCTTAAAATAGTTTTGAATTAAACATCTAAATGCTGACTTTGAGGTATAGATCACCTGTCTGGGTGGCACTGCACCTGTAACTAGCAGCAGGCTTTTTCCACTTGTGGGATTTATTTCAATAACAGGATCACAGCTCCTGGCCAGCCAAGGCTGTCACCCCTTGTTCTTGGAGCCGTGTTCCACACTAAGGTGAAGCCATGTGAGGTTTTCCCAATCTCATTCAACGTGTTTGAATTTTCATCAAATCCATTCCTTAGGGTCAAGTCCACTCTGCTGAGGACAGGGCTCCTTGGGGACGGAGCTGGAAGGGCCCCTCAGACCCTTCTGTGGTTCACAGAGTTCAGTGGCACCTTTTTATCCATAAAGGGAAACTTGAGCACCCTGTTCTGCATTCATAACTTTGATTTCTTGTTAATGGGATGCAGAGAAGACGATGGAATAGTAAACATGGATAGTTCATGAATAATATCAGCTATGAAACAAGTTGGGTCATTGTTTAAGAGAGGAAGATGAGGGAGGAGTTATCAGTAGTTATGGTGGGGTGATTTGCAGGAACCGGAAGTACACGGAGCAAAGTAGGGACAGAGTCCCTTCCCTGCACACAGCCAGGACTCCAAAGCCTCCAATTAATATGCAAATAAATATTTAGATTGCCCTTTGCCCACTTCATCTCCACCTCGTCTCTCACGGACTAATAAATAACTGACTTTGCAACTATTCCACTTGATATATGAACTTATTCACAGCACCAACATTCTCTGTGATCAATGTTCTATTTTATCTCAAACTTAAAAAGAAATTATGAATATTTTTATTCTCCTTCAGCTCAATTGCTACTTTCCTAATCAGCTGACTGTACAGGGCTTTAGCTCTGTGATATGCTATGATCCCAGTGTATGGGATTTATAAAAAAGAAAAAAAAACGATTTAATAAGACAGATAATTTACTCTGACAATATTGGAATGCTTATGAAAAATTACAAGCAAATAAAAAAGTATTTCCAAATTTTCATGTACTATTATTGGATGAGAACAGATTGAATATTGAGAATCCCCAAAGGAGAAATACTGGGAAATAATCTAGCCTTATATTCAGAAATTTAGAAGACAAAATTGTATTTTTCTTTCCAGCTACTATTTGAAAAAGCTTATAATACCAGAATAATAAAGTATATGTACCAATTTCAAATGCTAGAATGACTGTCGTTAGATGGCTAATGTGTACATTTTCACATATTTATGATAAAATACATATATGTCAGAAAAGAGAGCATAGGAACATTTATATTCCCTTCAAAAATTAAAATTTAATTTCCAAACAGCATGGACAGTGTTATTTCTTAAGCTCTTTATAATATTTCAGAACTACATTTCAGCTTTTGTATGCTGAGTATAATCATGTAGAATGAAAATCTATTTTATCAGTTTCTGTCTTTCATGAAAAGATATAAACTACATAGAAAATAACTATCATTGCCACAAAGAATTTTGGACATAAAATGTATTTTTGTTCAGCTTCAGAGCTGAGAACATCATATATCAATATTTAATAATTTTTTAAAGGATGAAAACTCCGATACAAGGCAAAGTTTAAAAATTACTACGTTAGGATCATGTTTGGTAATTACTTTTGGTTTGCTGCTGAAAAGTGTGTCACAGTATTAATACTAAATAAATGAGTGATATTTTACAATTTTCTTACAAATAAGTACATCATTGCAATATACAATTTCACTTGCATGGAGAACTGAAATAAATGTAAAAACTGCTCGTCAGCCATTTTATCATTGAGCTCATTATGTTTATAGTTTAAAAAAATGAACAGTGTTCGAATCCTCAAGGGATTGAAGTCATCTCTGACTGAGCCCAGGAAGCTGGTGGGCAATATCCAAGCTGCATTATGTGTCTGGAGGGAAGCACATCAATCAAACAGTCTTCTCCCCTAATCATCAGTTAATGTGACTATTAACAAGATATTTTTTTCCAATACGCACTTCCATTAGCATAATTCTGGGCCCTAATTACCCTATGTTTTTTTTCATCTTTAAATATCTGACATAAAAACTGCAGTAGCAAATAGGCCCATGTGGCTTTCTAATCCAGTTTCCTTGCCAAATTTGTCAGGGATTATATTCTTTTATGTACCTTTTACTCCCATTTCTTTTGATTGCTTCTTCAGACATTTTTTAAAAAGCAATACATATTTATGGTAAAAATTTAGAAATTCAGCGAAGTAAAAAAAGTAAAATTACTTAAAAGTAAAGTGGAGAGTTCATCTGTGGGTATTTCCTTGCATGTTGTTTCGTAATTATCTATTAATACACATAAGACCACACTACTTTTTATTTTTTAAATTTTTATAAAGGAGTTATTATACAATCATAAATGTGTGTAAAGTAAAAATAGGATATGGATTTGCTCCTAAACCAGAGTTACCCCCACATTGCACAGTCTACTGATTCTTTCATATTTTGCTCCTACCACTTATAAAAATGTTTATACTATGAATTTTCCAGAATTAAATGTTAGCATAAGTATTATTTGGAGTTTTAGGGGTATAAGGAGTATGCTACATTGTTGATTGTCTTCCTAAATTCCTCCCTGACCTCCTTCTCTCTCCCTCCCCACTTACCCCCTCTATGGTTCCCCTCCATTATGTGTTACTATGTCTTTGTTGGGTCTACTACATGAGTTTGACAACCTTTCACCCAAGCCTGGGTTTCACTCCAGCCTCCACAAATGAGGGAAAACATTCAACCTTTGAGTCTCTGGGTTTGGCTAACTTCACTCCGCATGATTTCTTCCATAGCCATCCATTTACCTTCAAAGGCCACATTATCATTTTTTCTAATTGCTGAGTAAATCCATTGTGTATATATATACATATATACAACAGCCTTTGGATTCATTCATCCGGTGAGGGGCATCTGGGCTGATTCCATAATTTAGCTCTTGTAAACTGAGCTGCCATGAACATAGATTTTGCTGTGTTACTGTCATGTGCCAATTCTAAATCCTCTGGGAAAATATCCAGAAGAGAGATAGTGGATCAAATGGTGGATCTATCCCTAATTTTTTGAGGATTCTCCATATTGCTTTCCAGAGCAGCTGTACCAGTCTGCAGTTCCACCAACAGTGTGCTAATGTTCCTATTTCCCTGAAATCCCTCTAGCATCTGTTATTGTTTATATTCTTCATTTTTTCCAATATGAGAGGAGTGAGGTGAAATCTTACTGTAGTTTTCATTTGCATTTCTCTGATTACTAGTGATTTAGAGCACTTTCTCATATATTCATTGGCTTGCTTGATTTCCTCTGTTGAGAAGTTTCTGTTTAGCTCTCTGGCTCATTTATTGACTGGGTTGTTTGTATTTTTGTTATTATGCTTTCTGAGTTCTTTGTAAATTGTGGATAATAGTCCCCTGTTGGAGGAATCAAGGCCATGATTATCTCCCATTCTGTAGGGTCTCTCTTGACAGTTTTGACCAATTGCTTGGCTGAGCAAAAGCTTTGCAGTTCAATGGCATCCCACCCATTGAGTCCTGACTTTAATTCTTTCGCTTTGGGAGTCTTGTTAAGAAAGTCTTTGCCTACTCTGATGTGCTAGAGCATTGGTCCTAATTTTTCTTCAAGCACTTGTAGCTTAGTTGGTTTAATTCCTAGTTCCTTGATTCATTTTGATTTGATTTTTTTGTGCAAGGTGAGAGATAAGGATGTAATTTCAACTTCCTACAAGTGGCTGTCCAGTTTGTCTGGCACATTTGTTGACTAGGCTGTCATTCCTCTATGTTATATTTTGACCCCCTTTGTTAAATATCAGATGTCTGAAGATTTATGGGTTTTTTTGGGAGTCTTCTATTCTATTCTCTTGGTCTTCACACCAATTTTGATACCAATACCATGCTGTTTTTGTTCTGATAATGTTTGATTTCCATGAGTTCAGTGGTGATCAGTCCCTTTTCATTTATGATTTTATTGATTTGCTGTAATTCCTTCCTTTCTTTTAGTGAGATTGGATAGGGGTCTGTCAATTTTATTTATTGTTTTTGAAGAACCAGTTCTTTGCTTCATTAATTGTTTTTACTGTTTTTTTTTCTTTTGATTTCATTGATTTCAGCTCAGTTCTTATTATTTCCTGTCTTCTGCTGGCTTTGGGATTAGTTTGTTCTTCCTTTTGGAGGGATTTTTGGTGGAGCATAAGCTAATTTATGCAAGATCTCTCCTAATTTTTAATGTAGGCACTCAGTGCTATAAATTTTCCCCTTAAGAATGCTTTCATTGACTGGAGCAGTGTCTCAGCAGTTATGGTGCTTAACTGGCATGCACAAGTATGTGGGTTCAAACCCCAGCACCACGTATACAACTAAGTATGGAGCAATGAAAACATGAAAAACTAAATAAAATTGATTTTCTCTCTCTCTCTCTCTGTCTCTCTTTATTAAAAAGAAAGGAAGAAAGAAAGAAAGAAAGAAAAGAGAATGATTTCATGCTGTCCCAGAGGTTTCCACATGTTGTGACTTCATTCTCTTTCTCTTCCAAGAATTGTTTTATTTGCCCTCTCATGTCTTCTTGGATCCATTTTTCATTTAATAGGGTATTATTCATGCTTCATGTATATGCCTTTTTTTCTGTTATTATTTTTGTTGTTAATTGCTAGGGTCATGGCATCATGGTCTGCTAGTATACATGGAATAATACCTACTTATTTATATTTGCTGAGATTTCCATTGTGAACTAGAATATGATCTACGTTGGAGAAGGATCCATGCACTGCTGAGAAGAAGGTATATTCAGCCAATTTGGGGTAGAAAATTCTATAGATATCTGTTAAGTCCATTTGACTTTTTCTTTTAAGAGAGAGGGACAGAGAGAGAGAGAGAGAGAGAGATAGATAGATAATTTTTTATTTTACTTTTCATGTTGCTTTCATTAGTCTGACACTTCATTGTGTACATAGTGCTGGGGTACGAACCCATGTCCTTGCACATGTCAGGCAAGTTCTGTAACTGCTGAGCCACCACTGAAGCTCAAGTCCATTTGATTTATGGAGTTGTTTCAGCTGGAGGTCTCTTTATTGTTTTTTTTGTTTTTTGTTTTTTTGCTTTGATGATCTGTCTATTGGTGATAGAAGAGTATTAAAGTTTCCCTGTATTATTATTTTTTTTTAAAAAAAGAGAGGGACAGTGAGATAGAGAGAAAGCGAGAAATAATCTTTATTTAGTTTTTTATGTGGTTTTTGTTGCTCTGAGACATCGTATATGTGGTGCTGGGGTTTGAACTTGAGTACTTATGCAGGCTGGGCAAGCACAGTAACTGCTGAGCCACTGCTCCAACCCCTCTCCCTGCATTATTGTATTGAGGTCCACAAGTGGTTTTATGTCATGGAGTAATCTTTCCACATATTTGGGAGAACCGGTGTTTGGAAAGTATATTATTTACTATAGTTATATTTTCCTATTGTATTGTTCCCTTTATTAGGATGTAGTGGCCTTCTTTAACTCTTCTAATTAGTTTGTTTGAAATATATTTTGTCAGATAAGTATTGAAACACCAGCTTACTTCTTCAGCCATAAAACTGGTAGATTTTTTTCCCCATCCTTTTACCTTCAATCTGTGGATATCATTGGCTATAAGGTGGGTCTCCTGTAAGCAGCATATTGTTGGATTCTGTTTTTTGATACAATCTGTGTCTTTTGATTGGTGCATTGAGACCATTCACACTCAGTGTTAGGATAGTTATGTGGTTGTGGTTCACAGTCATCATGTTTTATTGACAAGTTCTGTGTTGTCTTGCTTGTCCATTGAAAACATGTAATTTTATTGAATTTTCTGTGTGGATTTTGAGGATTGTTTGATTGTTCATCTCTCTGGAATTTATCTTTGAGAATTTTTTGCAATGCTGGTTTTCTGTTCATGAATGCTGCAAGTTTGATCTTATCACAAATGTTCTTATTTCCCAATCAAATCTGAAGCCAAGTTTTGCTTCAAATTTGTATAGTATTCTTGGCTGCATGTTGTGGTCATTCAGACATTGAAAGATCTCCTTCCAGGATCTTCTTGCTTCCAGAGTCTGAGCTGAAACGTCAGAGATGATCCTTACTGGTTGGCCTCTGAATGTGATTTGGCATTTCTCTTGCAGCTTTTAATATTCGTTACTTGATTTCCCTGTTATGCATTTTGAATATGATGTGCCTCAGTGAGCTTCTCATTTGATTAGGCCTGTTGGGTGTCCTGTATGCTTCCTGGATGAGCATATCTGACTCTATTTAATATGGGAAATTTTTTCTTTAATATTTAATTGAGAATGCTATTTATATCATTCCTTTGCATTTTGATTTCTTCTTGTATTCCAATTACTTTAATATTGTTTCTTCTAATTTTGTCCCATTTAAAAAATTCTGCATGTGTTCTGTGAAGTTTTTTTCTTTCTTTTTCATCTGTGTATTCCAGCTTGCTCATCAGCCTGTCCTCATTGTCAGAAGTTCTTTCTTCAAGAGCTATAGTCCTTTTTCCCATAGAAGTTAGCCTATTATAAAATTCTTCCATTGCTCCTCTGTTGTGATTGACTACAGATTTTTCAATAATATGTCAATTTCTTTGATAATAGTTTTTCATCTCTTAAGTTTTCTCACTTAATCCTCTCATTATATCTTCTTTTAGTTCAGTGTTCCTTGCAGTAATCAAATTGTTGATAATTTTTTCTACGTTTTCATCCTGCTCCCTTTCCATGAGTTCCTTGGTAGGGGAGTTGTGGGTCTGAGGCAAACCTTTTCTAGTTTGCCTCTTCATCTTTGAAATTCTTGCTCTGGATCTTTGAATTGAGGCTTCCTGTATGGAAGTAGGGCAGATCTTTGGGTGCTTCTTCCTTGCAGGTCAAAGGGCTGGGTAAAGCATTGCCTCTCTGATGATCACTTCTTCCAGAAAGCTGCTTCTGCCTGGAGCCTTGTTTTGCTGCACCTTCTGGTTCTAGGCTTCAGGACTCAGATCTAGAACCTGGTAGGGTTGTGGGACAGCCCAGTGGATTGTTGAAACTCAGCAACTGGAGTGCTTAGCTGTGTCCTGGTGATGTGGTGCAGGCTGGAACGGGTCTGCCAACAATGCTGCACTGGGGCTGTGTTTGTTGGTGGTGGGAAGGGGTCCAATATAACTGGACATGTTGGGTATGCAGGACATCTGGGTGTGGCCTGAGTGCAGTATCCTTGGGGGTGCACTTTATACCTGCTGGAAACTGGAGGTCTGGGTGGAGTTCCAGCACATGGTCCTAAGGAGTATCCTGTGTACCTGCCAGGGTTTTTGGGAGTATGCACACTACTTTTTACTAGACTGTTCTGTTAGCATTTCTCACTGACCTTAATCCTTGAATAATTTGTAACAGCCAATATACCAGATCATTATGAATACTGTGTAGTATTTAAAGTGACCTTATTTTTAGTTATTTAGTTTATTTCCTATATGTTTTGATTATTTTTTTTACAAATCATATATGTGCCAGATTTTATATCTATCTATCTATCGAGAGAATAAGAGAGAGAGGGAGAGAAAGAGAGAGAGAGAGGTGGATATTTTGTGATGCATATATATATATATATATATGTATATATGCACAAATATATATAGCACATATATATTTGTTGGACACATACATTGGTCCAAAAAACCCCAAAGTTTTTAGACTGCTTTTTTATTTTGGACAAATTTAGGTGGCACCACTAAATTATTGAGACAAATAATGAAAATATTTTAGTGTTTTTGACTAATTTTACAAATCCTTTCCAAAAAATAATATTTCCAGGAAGTTTGGCAATCATTTAAATTTAAATCTAACAAGATTTCTTTAAAAAGAGAGAGAGAGAGGGACAGTGAGAGAGAGAGCGAGCGAGAGAGAGAGAGAGAGAGAAAGAGAATCAATTTAATTTACTTTTTCATGTGGCTTTCATTTCTCCAACACTTCATTGTGTACATTGTGCTGGGGTTCAAACTTGCATCCTTATGCATGCCAAGCAAGCGCCATAACTGACAAGCAACCACTCCAGCCCTCAAATAAGATTTTTTAAAGTTTCAGTAGAAGATTTAAGTATAAGTTAAAAATCAACTTGAAATTCTGAATAAATAAGCTTCTTCTTCACTGCATAGAATATATGGAATATAAAATCAATGTTTTACACAGATTAAGCCCAAATAGATTCAAATGTTGACAAATACCCTGCTTTTCAGAAAACAACTAATAAATTTTATTTTTGTAGTCCTATTTTCTTCAAAAGAACTATAAAAGCAATCTTCCTAAATATTAAAAACTCGATGTCTACATAATTGACTTAACTTTTTCTGATATAGTTGAACTATATATAAAAGAATAACTGGATTTTTCAGTGTTGTTTCCTTCTTTATAATGATTTTTGTACATGAATATTTAACACAGTGATATTACTTTTTCCATAATTTGTTTTCATATGATCTATAATAAAAATATCTCAATTTTGAATTTAGATTATATTAGCATAAGCCCACTGATGTCTATTTCACAATAGCTCAAGTTCTTTTTATTTTAATTATGAGATATCCATGCAATACCCCTTATAATTTCCAAGTAATAAGAAAGAAAAGGAAAGTATATATCAAACATGCATTCAATATAGGATCAACTCTTCTGTGGAAATAGTGTATGGATATTATAAAAATAGTTTGGCAATGATTTTTTCTCATTTTTTCATAAAAATAAAATTATAAGGACAGATACACATATAGACATATTTTGGTAGATTGGATACTAGAATATTTTGGGAACATAGTTACCCAATTAGTTTGCTGTATTAGGGCTCAGTGACTCAATATTATGAAGTGTAACTCAGAGTGACACAGAGAAAGCGGGTGCAGAAAAATGTCACTGCCGATTAGAAACGTTTGACGCAATAACTGAAGACACTCATTTGCCCCTGGTAGAAGAGTTAGTTTGAAGGAAATGAAAAGGTAGTTGGGAGAAAAGTAATTCTCCGTGCCAAAGGCTTTCTCTGTGCCCAAGGGGTGGACACAAGGTAAAATTCAGATGCATTAGGTTCTGGCTTTGAACTACAATCACTTCTGAAGTTCAAGAAGGAGACTTCAGTTAGTGTGATCATCAGGGGAAGATGTGCTCCATCTTCCAGGACTGGAATTATATATGTACCAGGAAGAAGGTATTCAGAAAGTTCTCCTTCACTGCACTTCTCACCAGCAGGAGGTAGGATGAGAGAAGACTGAGGTTTAAAAAAAAAAAGAGAGAGGATATATTGGTATATTGGCATTTTCCAAGTAATCTAAAGAAAACACACCAAGGTAACCCAACGAAAAGACATTGATCCAGTATAACTGGTATACAAAACAGGCCATTTATTTATAACAGTAAATCCAGGCTTTGATTTTGACTTCAATCTACAAATCATAAGTGTGAGTGCACATGTGTGCCCATCTTTACATAAGTATGTGCAGACACATGCAGGTTAAACATTTCAGCTCAAAAATGTCTTTCAAAATGTTATCTTTATTTTCTTCTCTGTTTTGATGTTTTACTTCCTTGCAAGTCTGTACATTCCCTTAAGTTATGTACTATAAGAAAAAAATAAACTAAACATGACATTTACCAGCACTCTAAATACTGAAAAAGAAATGATGTTGCCGGGGAACATTTTTCATTTGGAAATCACAGAAAATCAGACTGAAACTCAATCTCTTCTATTTCTAAACAGTATAAACTTAAGGTTTTTAAACACTTGGAGTTTCAGGCTTCTTCTCTGAGATGGCATATGATTAACCTTACTGGGAGAGCAGAAGAAACAAGCGTTGGGTAAACATTAGTTTCCTTCTACTTAATCCATTTATTCCACCTTGGCACCTCCTGCTGACTGGCTGCTTTACGATGTCCAGTTTCATTTACACAGTTCAACACGTAAAGTGATTACTTTCCATCAGTAGTGTAGACTGCTGGCTTTGTTCAATTCAGTTCAGGAATGGTAACTTGGAAAGATACCAACTAGGTTGCCCTGGCATTGACTTAATGCCAAGATTCAGGAGAATTAAGACACTTAGGAGTAAGCAACATACAACCACTGATTGAACTAACATGGAAATGATAATGGGTCCTAAATAAATCAGGAGAACGCATATCAACTGATCACTTTTAAGATTCATGTAGAGGGGCTGGAGCAGTGGCTCTGTGGTTACTGCGCTTGCCTAGCATGTGTGAGTACGCGAGTTCAAGCCCCAGCACCATGACGTGCACAACGAACAACGAAAGCTGTATGAGAAACTAAATAAAATTTGATTCTCTCTTTCTCTCTCTCTCACGGTCCCTCTCTCTTAAAAAAAAAAAAAAGATTCATGTAGAGAACACACAAAGCGTTTTCTCTTCTTTAGAAGCTCATACCCCATTTTAAAAAAATAAATTTATGATTTTCCCACATGATTCCATCCTAAAGTGATCCAAGACAAAAATAGGGGAAGGTTGTGAACTCTCACATAGACAGGCAGTTCTCCGTACAACTGGTCCTTCAAATGCTCAAAACGTACAAATTCAGCCAATGGCTATGCTAAGAGCAACGGGAACACAAAGCGTAAGAGCAGGGACAGTCAGTGTGTCTGAAGCAAATGCATGTTGCTGACCATTTCCAGGAACTCCGGGGCTTGTGGGGTCTGTGTGTTATGTCCTCTCTTGATATGGCTGCTGGACCTGGGGACAACAGTGCTGTTAAAATCTGAGCTGCACTGAAGTCCTGTGGATGGCACTACACCCAGGGGCATGGGGAAGGGTACAAGGGTGTCCAGGAAGGGACCTACTGGAGGTCCACATTCAATCCCAAGTGTGGGGCAGCAATCTGCCTGCCCTAACAGCCGCGAGGATCTGTCCTAGTTTCCCAGGGCTGCAACATCACAAAAGGAGTAGCTCACAACACAAATGCATTTTCTCAGCCTTCTGGAGATGGGGCAGTCTAAGGGCAGGTGTTGGCCAGACAACGTTCTCTCTGGAGATTTCCTAGGAGGAGTTTCTGGCTGCTGCTGGCAATCCTTGTGACTCACAGACATATCACTTGCATCACTTCAATGTCTGCACCATGTCTTCCCTGGCACTCTTCTCTGAGTATGTGGCTGTCCAGATCCCCCTTTCCCAGAAGACACCAGTCACACTGGATGAGGACCTACCTCAATTCAGCATGACCTCCTAACTTCACATCTTTAAATCAAGTAGAGGCCGCATGGTTTCTGGGAATTAGGATGACAGTGCATTGTATGAGAGGACACAGTTCAACCCACAACAGGAACTAAATAGCAGGATGCATCCCCTCCCTCTGTGCTGTGACAGGACTATGAGTCCTAAGAGCAAAGAGACTTCTCCCAGGTGCCTCCGGGGCAATGTCCGCCTGGCTTTGCCTCCCAGGCTTTCTCTGCAGGTCTTCAGCCATTGCTCAGGCTCCACACTGGTGATATGGAAACAGTAGGACCTCACCCCAGTGAGCCAACAGAGAACAGCATTAGTAAAAGCCCACCAATGGGAGTCTTGAGTCAGAGAAAGGAATTTTGACAAAATGCTAAAAACAGGGCTTGTGAAGGAGAGTTGTTGTACTCTGTAGTACCTGTAGATTTTTCATTAGGCAACATTTCCATAAATAACAATAAACCAATTCTGTAGTGTCAAATTACAGTCACTCTCAATGATGTAAATGTCACATTGTTTGAATGGGAGTTTGTGCACAGACATAGAATCTCAAGTGACATGCAAATTTAGAAGCAAATTTTCTATGACACCAGCTGCATGACCCCACTTCTCCCAGGCACATGGGAGGATGGGCATTTCCCACCCTTGTAGCTGAAGAGTAATCATGTGACATCCTTTGTCCATTGCCATGTGCGGGGGGTGCTGTTCATCAGGGAGGAGCTTTAAGGTCAGTCTACTATTCAATTTCCTCAAAGTCTCTGGGAACGCCTCTGTATCTCTTCAGACCTGTGGAGACTATCTGAGGGGACACAGGGGACTCAGGTTATCACCTTGGACCAGAAAATCTGAAAGGGGTGACAGACCTGCTGTGCAGACTTAGAAGCTGGTGGAGAGGAGTCTGCCTAAGGCTCAGTGTGCACCAGAGAGCTGGTTGGGAAACGGCTGCAGACTCCTTGGACCTGATGTGAGATACGAGAGAGGAGATGGAGCTTAGGGACATCTTGGAAGGCAGAGCAGAGCCTCAGAAGTAGGTGGTAGGAGTGTGGAGAGCCTTCATGCGCAGCAAAGGAACTGTGGAGGAGAGTTCCTCAGTGATGTTGGCTGTGGCACTTGGGTGGGGAGTGCTGGTGTTGACAGGACAGTTTCCAACAGTTCTAGCTGTTCTGGAACTTTCCTCTCAATTCCAGTGCCCCTCATTTTAGTTACACACACACACACACACACAGGTGTCCATAACTCCTTTCTCAAGGAAAGAGAATGGCTGTTAGCTTGAATGAAAATGGAATCCTTGACAATTATGAGAGGGTAGGAATCACAGGTATCAAACTGAAAATTCTTTTAAAAATTAAAGAAACTTTAAAAATGTTCATTACAAATATTAAAGATTGTTCATTTAGACTGTCCTGGAAGAATCAATGAGGGACCACCTGGAGATGACCCAGGAGGTCACCTACTGAGCCTTTTTTTCTGGTGAGACCTGGGGAGCTGGGTATGAGAGTCACAGGAGAGATGTCAGGTGACCTGCTACTGGGGGTGTAGGGAACAGGTATGCCCAAGGCCATGGCAGCCATCTCTGCAGACAGAAGTACACAGATACTTTAACAGCCCATGCGGCTGGCATGGGTGCCTGGGGCAGGGGCCTAAGGACTTCCTCCCACCAGATGAGCTTTAGAGCCATAGCAGCAGCTAAGAAAATGTCTTTGTGATTTCACTCCAGGAATCTTGATTGTCTGAGGCACCAGTTAGATATATTAACTGAGTAGACTTCTTAGAGAGGGTCTGGAAGACACAGTTCTGTCACAATCAATTTTTGTAAGGATGGAAGCTATAGGAAGAGGAGGTGAAACTGGCTCTTAAATCAAGCCTTGGGTGGGAGTTCTGGAAAGCAACGGGAAAAGCGAGAGGCAGAACCTTGCGTGCGGAAGACAGGAAGGTGACTGATCTGGCCCTGTGCAGAGTCACAGCTGCCATTCCCTCCTAATTGCACTCATCTGGGGAGTAGTCACACTGCTCCATTGTTATTGCTGATGGCATTGTCCCTATCAAATGGTGTAAATGCAGCTATGAAAATGTGCAGCTTTAGTGATGGTAGGTGGTCTACAATATCACCAGTTTGAACACTGAGTTTGTGGATTCGTGCACCAAGTTTATTAAATACTTAGTTAAGATGTTTATAAATTTAATTAAAATTACTTTAAAATCTTTAGTAGCCAACATATGGGCTACACCCGTCCTTACCCAGGAGCCAAGAGAAAAAATGAAATATTATAATGAAATTTCCACTCCTTCAGAGAAATTAGGTTTCCAGAACTTACTAACATTTTATTAATGGCTTTTTCTGAGTAAAAGATTTAGGTTTTCGTCCAGGTGCTACAATATGAAGATAAGTAAAAAGAACTAATTTCCATTTTTTTTCCACATAGCATCTTTGAGTGGAAAATGCTGGTACGTCCATTCCTATCTTGTTTGGAAATACATATTTTTATTTATAAATTTAAACTTGGTTGCTAATAAGTTCAAAGAATAAATCAATATAGATTGTTCAGGTACCTAACATTTTCATGTGAAAAGAATTCCAATCAACACAAGTCATTTTCCTTGCTTATTTTAGGTCATATAAATAAACACTGCGATGCTGTTTGAAAATACCATTCCCTTATTTCAAGCTTATGTGCAGGTAGAATGTGACAGTTTTTGAGGAACCTGTGTGTTTGTCTCACTCGCAATTCCCTGTCCCTGTATTTGGAAGCAAATGAACTGATCAACTGGTTCAAAGGCACAGTGAGTTCATGGAAGGGAGCTTGGACCATGGGCTTTGACAGTTGCTCTTGTG
Organism: Aplodontia rufa; assembly: GCA_004027875.1. Lineage (NCBI taxonomy): Eukaryota > Metazoa > Chordata > Mammalia > Rodentia > Aplodontiidae > Aplodontia > Aplodontia rufa. The sequence continues at coordinate 43,237 of PVKS010016149.1, forward strand.
GCTGGCTGTGTCATCCCAGCGAAAGTCTCATTGCGATTGGCCGTTCTGAGGTTAGGGCTTTGTCATGATTTTGGTCTCTCTCACCTAACATGAGCAAGTGGCCTGATGGATGCTGGGGACCATCTGAGGACCACAGTGAGGTGGGGACTGCACATCATAGGACAAAGACAACATGGAGCTATCTTTGAAAGTACCTGGTCCCTAATGACCGTGCTAACTCCAAATCCTGATATTCTTCCTTAGGTGTCCCTATTTCCATATGAAATTACACGCCTTACTGCTCCATTACCTGTCGTCTGTCTCCTTCATTGGAACAGAATCTCTCTGATAGTGAATATAGTTTGTCTCCCACTCTCTGCTATAGTCTCAGCATGCACCACTGGGTCTGGCACACAGACAGTGCACGAATGCTAGCTACACAGAAGGCGGCTGTCACTGGAACTTCTGATTATAACGTCAGTCCAAGGAGCTCACGAGCTGTACAGGCGCCAGATAGTATGATCCGCTACAGTTTCACTCCGATAGATTGGAAGAGCTCTTTCTTTTTTAAATCAGCGTAAACGGAGTGCCAGAAAAACCTTGCAAGGCTGGTTCTATGTTGAATAGCACGGAGTGTCAGGTCATGTCCTTTGGCTTCTGCAGTTCCAGGATACAAACAGCCCTTTCAAACTACATATCAGGTGTATAAAATAGATTACTCTTTGCATATATTAAATCTCATCAGTGAGAGTTCCTTCGGTGCTAATCATGTCAAACCTGGATGAGTTGAAGGTGCTATTGCTTAGATTCCATCATAAAAGCATAGAGGATGTTATTCCATATGTCATCCTAAAAAAGTCCTGTGACTACAGTGTTGAATTGTGTGTCACACGCTGCAAGGGAACAGTGTACTTTCAGTGTCAGTCAGTGAATTTTAGTCTCTTAAAAATGACTCACACTGCTGCGGGGACTGTGCTGTGTACCACACCCATTCATCCAGTGTGTTAGTACAGGGCGAGGAGAGCCAGCCAATCCCCAGTTGTCTCTGCTAATTCTCAGTGCACACAGAGCCTCTTTTTTTTTAAATTTTAATTTTAATTTTTGAACAACCTTACAAGATTTTAACAAAATAATATAAAATGTGTATAAAATGTGTAAATATTCTGGATATTGCAATTATCCCCAGGAGTGCCCCCCCCAATTACCCTCCCTTATCCCTCCCTTCCCTTTCCCTTTATAACTCTAAAAAAAGGTATTAGATTGTAAAGCATTACATCTTGTCTGGATTTAACTCAT